>VYXF01002741.1:157207-192506 GCA_013397295.1 Polioptila caerulea | reverse complement strand
CTGCTTGGTATTCCCAATCTCAGATTTTATCCAGGTAGGAATGCTTGGCTCCTCCCCTGGCTGGAGCATCTCCCAGTGGGATGCTGGAATTTTATCGGCTATGCAGGGAGACTCCCTGGCCCACGAGCAGATCATCTCTCCTTGGAGGGAGGATGGGTCCTGGAAGAGATAAAGAAAACTGCCCCATCTGGTTTTTAATGGCTTAGCCATGAACAGAGGGTTACCCCACCCCCTCCCCAAGCCCCAGTTCCAACAGCTGGGATAGAACACACACTGGTGGGGACAGACTGCACTGCAGCCCACGACATCCATCTAGTGTGACCAGGTGCTCAGTGGGATGCATTTCCATGACCTGGAGCCCGGTGCATTTGCTTTCCAATGCTGAGGCACTGCTGGAGACCAGCTGTGCCAAGGGCAGACACTGGGAGCCACATTACCTGACACCAGCACAGTGATGGGTCCCACACCACTGTGAGCAGCAGCAGTGACATTTGTCTGCAGAGTGCTCTGCTGTGGTTGGGCTGTGGCTGGCTCCACATGGGGCTTTGGTGGACAGAGGTCCGCCTGGGTCTGGAGCAGGATGCACAGCTGTTCCTGCCCAGCAAAGAGCACCTTGGTGGAGGAGATGTGACCCTCAGCAGGCTGGGTAGCCACTTCCAACCTGGGATGGCCTGGGGGCTGAGACAGTTGGAAGGTGGGGAAACTGGTGAATGAGAAGCTGGACATGCGCTCACAGCCCAGAAAGTCAGCTGTGTCCTGGGCTGCATCTTCAGCTCCCTGCAGGTGAGACCCCACCTGCAGAGCTGCCCCCAGATCGGGGGTCCTTGGCATAAGAAGGACATGGAGCTGCTGGAACAACTCCAGAGATGCCCCCAGAGAAAGTCCCTCTGCTCTGGAGTCAGGCTGGGGCAGCTGGGGGTGCTGCTCACCTGGAGAAGGGAAGGCTCCAGAGAGAGCTCAGAGCCCCTGCCAGGGCCTAAAGGGGCTCCAGGAGAGCTGGAGAGGGACTTGGGACAAGGGATGGAGGGACAGGACACAGGGAATGGCTTCCACTGCCAGAGGACAGGGATGGATGGGATATTGGGAAAGAATTGTTCCCTGGAAGGGTGGGCAGGCCCTGGCCCAGGGTGCCCAGAGCAGCTGTGGCTGCCCCTGGATCCCTGGCAGTGCCCAAGGCCAGGTTGGACAGGGCTTGGAACAGCCTGGGATGGTGGCAGGTCTCCCTGCCCATGGCAGGCAGTGAAAGGAGGTGATCTTGCACGTTCCTTCCAATCCAAACCATTCTGGGATTCTGTGAAGTTGAGAACTGAAGTCCATCCATTTAAAAACTATGAAAGAAAGAAGAGCAGAATCACAATTTGTTGCTATCTTCATGATCAAATTAAACTACTTCAGGACAAGCATATTTGCATCTTCATATGTTCTTTGAAGCTCGAGACAGAAAAGTGCCCACTCAGCTTTGAGCATGTGGTTTATGATCTATGGCATTAAGCTGGGGCTTGAGGGAATACTGATATAAAAACATTGTCTTAACACATTATCTGTGGGGTTTTCCTTTTTTTTTCCCCACCAAAAAACCACAATTTTATCCCTAGTATAAATGTTCATAAAGGATTCTTGGTTTCAACAGAAGGTATCCTCCAAAATTCTTGAGTTAGAATAAACTTGTAGATAATCACTGGTTTGTTTGGTTTTTCAATGAAAGTGAGTTTGGTTAAAAAAAAACAAAAAACAAACCAGTTTGCTTTTCCTTTTTAAGTGGAAATAAAATAAAATAATGCACTACTGCTTCCTCATGAATTTGTATCTTTGTATTCTCAGTTCCTGCTTTCACAACATTTTATTTTTCAGGTTGATTTGGGAACAGAAGACTTCCCTGTGTCCCAGGAATTTTCTTGGGATGGAAAGAGCTGTTTCCTGCCTGGTCGGTACATGGGTTTGGAGAACCTCAAGCCAAAAAATCCTAGACACACAAAAGTCATCTGGAGCTTTCTGATAGTGCTAATGTTGCCCCGGCTCTCGTCTCCTGCAGCCCAAGTGTCTTTGTGGTTGGGAAATTGCAATCTTGCTCTAAAATCCAGGCTGTCCGGCCCGGTTCCACATGGGAAGTGGTTTTGCCCGCAGTGCACAGAGCAGACCAGTGTGTGGTTTCCCGGGGAAGACTGGGATCCTGAGCGAGGGCTCCTGGACACAAGCCCCAGGCCAGCAGGGTTTTGCTCAGTAGAGCTGCAGCTTCCGTGGACATCTGGACAGGGGATGGAAAGCATGGGCAGCCCTGGATTCAGCAGCAGGGACCCAGCCACGCCACCCTCCAACCACACAGCAGGGCTGTTCTGACTCCACGGGTGAACAGCCCCTGTCACTGCACGGGCTGGAATGTGGTTCCCACAGCTGATGGGGAACTAATTAACTTAGTAATTGCCTGTGCTGGGGTAGCCCTGGAACTCCAGTGCTGGTTTGGATGGCTGGGATGGTTCTTGCTCGTGTTCTCACCTCCTGTCTGAGGGGAGAAAGGCTTTCACTGCCTCCAGTGGGGCAGGCTCAGAGCATCTCACCCGGTGGCCATTGCAGCAGCTCCTCAGCTATCCCCTATAAGCAGAACTAAGGAAAGAAGTATCCCAGGGAAAAAAAAAAAAAAAAAATAGAAAAGGAAAAATAATAAATAGAGGTGAGGAGAAAAGAAAAAGGAAAAAAAACCTTCAAAACAAACTTTAAAAAATCAAAAACAAACAGATTGATATCTGATAAAATGAGCAATGCCCTTCGGAGAGGAGAAAAGCAAATCAGACACTTCAGAATTGGTGCCTACAACCTCTGATTTTGGGGAGGAAATTCAGTGTCACCATCTGGGTTTATTTCTCTGAATTCCTACGATGTGAGCAAAATACCACCGAGGCATGGCTCCCTTGGCAGTGGAAACGAACACATCCCCATTAAGCTGCATGGAAGCACACTGGTTTTCCCCTGCTGTGATTCTGGACCTGGGCCTGCCTCCAAGTGAAGGGAAAAGACCTGCTTGTCCACCCAGACAGGTTCATACTTTGCTTCACTGTGCCCAGGAACAAAACCCAATACATTGATCTGCATTTTTATGCCATTAGTGAAGAAATGACAATGACAAAGAGATAAAAACTCCCTCCAGAAGTACGAATTGTTCTGCAGCATCATCTCTTGGTGCTCCACAGCACCTGGAAGAGCAGAATGTCAGCTGCCTTCAAGGGAAGCTGGGAAATGCATCCCCCTGTGGTGTCCACTGCTGCCCTCAAACCCTGCTTCTTCCCACCTCCCAGATGAGCACTGCTCACACCCCAGCCCAGATGGCATTTTAAAGGACACACATCTCCGGGATGTGGGACTGTCCAGGGAGAGCTGGTACACAATCCAGGTAGCTGTAGCACTTGGGAGCATGCGTTAGTGCTGGCTTTGGCAGGCCTGGATTAACGCTTGGGCTCCACAGTCTTTGAGTGATTTTCCAACCTGAATGAGTCCCTGATTCTGTGCTATCAGTGCACAGGGGTTAGCAGGCACTGCAGGTGCTCACCTGGCTTCAGGTGGGTGCATGGCACACAGATGGGGTGCACATACAGGTACAGGTGTGTCTGTGCCTGGACACTGGCAGTGCCCACATCTGGCAGCACTGGGCACACAGGCACTGCAGGGACAGTGGTGTCTGTGCAGACAGTGTCCCAGCCCTCCAGGAGCCTCACCTGCTTAAACTAAACACTGGAGAAAATTAAATACTCATTAGATATTGGAGAAAAGGGATGCTAAAAGCAAAATGGTGCCTCTTCCAGTTTCTGTGGTGGAAGACAGCAGGGTTGAACTCAGGCGCTTTGGGGATTCTCCTCCCTCACCTGTGTCATGGTGCATATGGCACAGCAAATGCCAGGTCCCAATGGAGAAAACCCCTTCACCAACCCTCTGCACCAGTGCAAGGAGGCCTGCAGGGCTCGCTCTGAATCCTGATGCTGCCAGGGCTCAGTGCCCTGGCCGCCCCCCACTCAACAGCTTGTCACACCACCTCAAAGAGCCACCGTGGCTCCCACAGCCCCAGCACTGAGATGGCAGCCTTAAAAACTGTCACAGACAGAGCCTGCTGCCTTCTGTTCCCATTCCTTGACTGTGGGGAAAGGCAGGAGAGTGTCTGAAGGCTCCACAACCTGTTCAGAAATAAAACATTGGTATGTGCCTATGAAACCACCCAGGGAGAGAAGGAAAACATGAAAAGAGACAACCACCTTGCAAGTGCCATTCTTCAAGGAATGCTGCGCAGTAGAGGCCACAGAGAATGAGGGGTCTGGAGCACCTTCTTATGAAGAGAGACTGAGACTGGGCCTGGTTAGTCTAGAGAAGGGAAGACTGAGAGGGGATGCCATCAATCCATACAAATATCTCCAAGGAAGGTGACAAGAGGATGGTGCTAGACTCTTTTTAGTGGAGCTCAGCAACAGGAGAAGGTGTAATGGCCATAAACAAAAGCACATTAAGTTCCACCTCAACATTAAGAAGAACTTCTTTCCAAGGAGGGTGGCAGAGCACTGGAAGAGCTGCCCAGGGAGGGCATGGAGCTTCCCCTCTCTCAAGACATTAGAAACCCACCTGGACACATTCCTGTGTCACCTGCTCCAGGTGACTCTACCTGGGCAAGAGGTTGGACTGCATGATCTCCAGAGGTCCCTCACAACCCCAAATCTTGTGCCATTCTGTGAGGAGTGTGCTGCACCAGGACATCACACACCCTCATGTCCCTGGTTGTGGGGCTTCCCATAGAACAGCGCAGCTCCCACCTTTTCCACTTCTTACTGAACCCTGCTCCTACCCAGGCCCCTGCTCCTCCTGCCCTCTTCCTCTCCCAGGCAAGGGGAGGAGGTCCTGTACTGTTCCCTGCAGTGGAGTGATCCAAGTGGCTGTGGCCAGAGCAGCCCCTGCAGAGAAGCTTTGCAGGGCCAGCAAGACCCTTCCACAAGCAGAGCTCTGCACAGAGGCGTGGGCAACTGCAGACACTGCTCCAGGCCCACCCCACAGACAGCCTTTGGGCCACGGCTCCCTCTCTCTTGATAGAACAGGGCTTCTAGGAAGGGAGAACAAATTCTTAAGGGAAGGGGAGGCCTTTTTCCCTTCTGGGGTCCAATAAAAGGGCACCAGGAGTTGTGCGGCTGCATGCTGAGGAGCATCAGGGACGCAGATGTAGCTTTTTGTACATAGTCCTGATGTAGCACTGAATTCACTCTGTGACTTCCAAAAACACACTTAGTTTTCCAGCAGTTGTGCCTTCCCTTTGCCCTGCCTCAGGCTCTGAGCATCAGTAGGTGACACATGTAAAAGGGAAAGGCCACCCTGCAGCTCCTGCCTCTTTGGGATGTCAGTGCCTGAGGATGCCCAACAACAACAAACACCATGGGAACCTCTGCACCCACCAACCCCCTTCTTCCTTGACCTGGGAGAGTGGGATTGGTTTTAACTTGAGGCAGAAGACAAGCAAAGGAGAGAGGAGATGGGAGAAGTGCCTTTTAAGAAGTTTCTTTGTCACTTGCCTCCACATCCCATGGCAGTGCCTGCACTGACGTCAATGCGGTGCTGGCTGATTTGCACCAGCTGAGGGGCTGGCACAGGATCCTCCCCTCCACAGTGGCTCTGACGTGGGGCAGGAAGGGCTCGTGCTGGGATAGATCCCTGCCCGTGCCACACTGGCTGCCGCAAGGCGAGCAATGAGGAACCTCTGCGAAGCGACAGCCGACCATGTGGCTGCCCACAGAGCCCCTCCTGCACCCTGGCACCCAGCAACGGGGGGCTGTTGCCCAGCCCTGATCCCTGTGTGCTAAGGGAAGGGCAGCGAGGTGGCTGTTGCAGGGGCATCAGCATGGGGAGCCTTGCCTTGCCAAGGGGTGCCAGACTAGCACCTTGCTGGCAGTGTTTGTGCCAGCTGTGACACAGCTGTGTGCTCCCGCTGCTATCCCTGCTCCTCTCCTGGTGCTCTTCCTTCAGTGGAGGCTGTAGGACCAGACCTAGGCATCCATTTCCACAGCTCCGGGGTTTCACCTTCCCATGGAGGCGATGCCTTGGCATGCCCAAGCTTATCTCTCTGCCTTGCAGAGCAGTGGATCCCAGAAGAGCATTTTTGACCTGTGCTTTGCTGCCACACATGTGATTTTGTGTTAATGTAACACTGCACAATGCATCCCGCTAAACACTCCTGGGAAGGAGGAGCCCAGCCCTTGGAGTCAGGGCCAGTTTGGGAGATGGATGGTGGAATCACCAAGCCACAAGAAGGACAAGTGACATATGGTCAGCAGCAGTTGTCTTTACTATGGACCACAGGAGATCAGAAAAGTAACCTTGTTAACAGGAGACCTAGTGGCTAACAAAATGTCATGCTGTAGGACGTACTAGAGAAGCACAATCACCAGAACAAAACGGCACCTGGGGGGACAGGGAAGCCCAGGGGGTCGCAGGAGATGCCCTATAGCAAACCTCTAGTGTGGCATTGACACATCTGCGAGCTCAGGGGGCTGGCTGCATGGGTTCCTTCAGTCTTGGACACAAGTCAAAGGGTCTTCACCTTTACGTAACTCCAGTGGCTCTGCCACAATGATTATTGAATTTTTTTCAGCATAAAAATACTAATATAATTTTGTTCCAAGAACTGTGTGCAAGAATCATTTCTCCAGGTGCAGTGAAAAGAGGGCAGGGTTGTCCTTGTGGCTCCTGCCCTCTCCTCACTGACACCACAGCCCTCCCCAGCAATCCTCTGTGGCTTTGCCTTCAGTGAATCCCAAATGAGGCTTTTCAGAAAAAAAAGAAAGGGAAAAAAAAAAGTATTGCTGCTTCTTCTTGTAATATTTTTCCTCTCTCTCTCCCCGCTCCTCTTTCTCCTTTAAAATGTTTACTTTCAAAAATTCCATTCCTGCAGAGATTCCTCCTGAGCTCTGAGGTCTCCGGACTCCACCCTCCTCTTCCCCAGTCAGAAAACCGAGTCTCGAAGTCTCTTTGGTTAAAAAAAAAAAAAAAAAAATTAAAAAAATAGCACAAACAAATAACACACAACCCAGTATGATCCCATTCCACCCCGTGGACGCCTGATGAGAGGGTGTCTGTGGAAGAAGGAAGCATCAGAGACGAGCTGTCTGCTCTGTGGAAGCCGAGGTCTCCGCTCCGTCCCGCCAGCTCTTCCCCTCTCATACGGTGGTGGCCGGTCCGTACTGGAGCACCAGAGGGGAGGTCTCCTTGATGCGGACATAGAAGCGCCCCTCGGGCTGGCTGGTGTGGAGGGCCAGAGGCAGGAAGTCATCAGGCAGCCAGCGCTCGCTCCCGTCGGCGGCGAACACCAGCGCGAAGTGCTGCAGCTGCTCCTCACTGTAAGCGATGGCGGCCGAGCTGCCCAGCACGCCCCGCGAGACGTCGTTCATCTCCAGCACCACCAGCTTTACCACCTCGCTGGCAGGCGTCTGGCTGGTGATGTGCAGCTGTGGAGAGAGGGAGAGGCGGGAGAGATGGATGGTGAGGGGGAAGAAAGAGGAGGAACAGGGGCCGGAGGCAGCACACGGTGTGGAGGAATGGTGAGGGTGGAGGAATGGCTGCCCCAGTGGTACCTGTGAGCAGGTGGCAGAAGCCTGGCACAGAGCCATGGACACACCCTGCCCAGGGAATGCCCAAGGGGTGCCCCAGCATGCCAGGTCCCAAACTCAAGGACTGCTCTCCTGCCTCCACTCCTCTCTCCAAGCCCTTGCCACCCAACCCTTGCATGTTTCACCTACAGCTCTGCTGAGGCTGTTCCACCATCTCATCACCTGTAGCTGGAGAGGGACGGTCCCTGAAGAATCTGTGTGAAGTCCCTCTTGTGAGCAGGGTCCAGACCCTCAGACCAGCTGGACCACAACAGCTCTGCCAAACTACAACTGAAACCTCTTTGGAACACGGTGCTAAATTTCACCCCCATGCACAAGCTTGGGGTTCTCCCACCAACAGCTACTCTTGCCCTCTGCTCCCCTGGGGACAGCCCTGTGAATCCCAAATCCTGTCAAGAAAATGAGCTCATCAGGGCCCTGGCTGCCAATGCTGGGAGCTGCTGCTTGGCTTCAAAGGCCCAAAGGCAGGACATCCATCCTTGCCCAGGCAAGGCAAGGTTTCCTTTGGCACATCTGTGAGGGCTTGCGGAACGCCAGGAGTGCTGCCCTGGCAGGGTGGTCCCAGGCCTGGCCCCACGTGAGCACTGCCAGCCCTGAGCAGCCGTGGCAGGTCTCAGCTGATTTACACCAGCCGAGAAGCCTTGCCTTTGAACTCGCCATTCTTGGAGGAGAACATCGAAAAACACTTTCAAGCAGGCGTGTCCAGAGCTTTGCAACTTCAAAAGCCACAGGGGCAGCCCGCCAAGAACTCGAGGGCTGTGCTTCAGCTCCAAAGAAATCTATGGGCATTCCTCATACGGAAAATAATCCAGTGAGGCAGAGTTGTCTCTGCTAGGATGTCCAGGCCGGGTGCAGAGACACTGGCTATCAAACGTCCCCAACAATAAACTGATCAGCTTGTTGGCTCTGTTCTCCCTCTGCCATTCCATTAGGGTTGCTTTCAACCCAAAACAGACCATGATTTAATAACCTTCTGCTCCATCATCCTCAGTCCTGGGCACCAGGAATGTCTTGGAGGGAAATTTCAACAGGGGAAAGATCTCCACAGCTGGGACCAAAGGAAACCACAAAGCCAGAGGGGGACCTGCCCAAGATGTGTGTCCTGGAGGATGTCCTCTATGGGGGATTCTTCCTGGAGCAGGTGTGAGTGATCAGAGCTGTGGGGGGTCAGCTTTTGGCAAGGCCCTTCTGGAGAGGAGTCAGGTCACACAGCTGCTCCACCATAGTCTGAAGGAACATGGAAGGAGCTCTGCCTGCTGCCCCAGCTGGAACTTAAGTGGGTTCTGCCACTGGAATTGCCGCAGGCTGGAGACAAAAGGCTCCTGCTCTCCTTTCCCTAATGGGGAAGGCTGGAGCAGAGAGCACACACCTGGGTAGGGGAGGCTGTAGGAGGAGCAAGGCCAGGGCAGGGGTGACAGCTGAATTTTGGCCTGGAAGGATGATGTGTTTGAGCACCAGGACATGGCAAGGATATGGCAATGTGTCCTTTGCTCTGCCTGCCCACACTGGGTGGCACCAACCTACTGTCACCTGCTGAACCACAGACCAAGAGCTGCAATTCAGCCCCACCGCCTTGTCCCTAGAATTCACTACGTGTGGTCCTGGCTCACTCCTTCTGCAGCAGTAGCCATCGCTCCTGCAGGGACACCCTGTCCTACCAGGAGCCTCATCCCTACGGCAGGGACAGAGGGAGTCAGGCAAGCAGTGCTGCACGGCTCACCCCTGGGATGGTGGAGGATGGGGAGGGCAGTGCCAGGTATGGGGCACATGAGCACATGAGCCCTGCTGCCCCTGTCCCCATCCTGTCAGACCCGTCCCTCCAGGCATGGCAGAGCTGCTCCACTGCCTGTTATAGGCTCTGGTACCTTGACACTGGTCTCTTTGGAGAGTCCCGTTTCGTACTGAGGGCAGACCCTCAAGGTGACAGAGCCTGGCTTCTTCCCTTGCTCGGCCAGGCCCTCGGGCTGCTCTGGCTGCTGCTCTGGCAAGTTCTGAGTCCGCTCCTCCGAGTGCGTCCGGCAGACGGGCTCTGAGCCCTGCCCGCCCCGGTGGCGCTCGGGGCTGGGTGCAGAGCCAGTCCCCAGCCTGAGCTGGCCGCAGTGGCCCGTGGTCCTGCTCTCTGCCGGGGAGCTGTCCACGGAGCCGGGGCAGGACTTTCTCGGGGCGGGGCAGTGTGGCTTGGGGAAGTCCAGGCTGCTGGTCCGAACGCAGTATGCCTGCCGCTTCTCGGTGATGCGCAGCAGCTCGATCTGCCGGCTGGGCAGGACAAAGTCACTGTCATAGAGCTTGGGCAGTGGCCGGGGCTCCTCTGGCGGTGGCGGCACTGGGGGTGGGGTCTTCAACTCGTGGCTCTGCAGGACATCTGGAGCACTGTCCCGCAGGGTGCGGGCCGCCCTCCGGCTGCAGCTCTCGGGCCCCGAGGAGGAGTACACCAGGTCGAGCTCCTTCGGGCTCTGCGCCCGGCTGGAGTCGTAGTCACTGTCGGTGGCCAGGAACACCTCCGAGGAGCCTTCCTCATCCGACAGCCCGTGCGAGTCTGCAAGGGGGAAGAGAGGCAAAGAGAGGCTCAGCCTGGGTGTGGACAGCACTCGCAGAAGTGGAATCCCAGGAAGCCTCTGAGGTTTGCCCCCTTGTCACACGTCTGAGCTGCGATCGCCACGGCCCGCACGACCCGCAGAGCAAGTGCTGCCCTGGCTCAGACCGGCTGCCCTGCCTTTACTCATGTGTCCAAACCCGGCTCAGACTGGTTGCCCTGCCCACACACCCAGCTCCAGCCCTGCTGGCACCTCGGGTGCAGCCGCCCCTGACCCGCTGAGCACGGGAAGCCCCGGAGCCCGCTCGGCAGGAGCTCGGCACAGTCAGGTCCTTACCGGAGTTGAGCTTGCGGCTGCTCTCTGGTGAGGGCACTGGGGACGGAAGGTAGTCAAGGTGGGACGAGGAGGATCGGGTTTTCTCCTTCACTGGTCCCCCAGCCTCGCTGAGGAAGCCACTGAGAGAGACTCCGCAGGAGGGCTGCTTGTAGCGGGCGTGCTGCAGGACATCCATGATCCAGCGCATCTCTCGCCAGATCTCCTCCATTTGCTGCCAACAGAGGAAATGGAGGAGCCCTTTCACACAGCTAACGACAGCAACAAGAAAGTCTCATGGCAAAACACGGAGTCTGTACACACCTCTCCCCACAGCTTTGGGGGAATCCTTGCACCGGGAAATGCAAAGAAAATGCTCTCAGCTAGGAGGGGGATGCAGCTGCACCCTGGTTCAGCAGGGGTGCTGGGGACAGGGGTAGTGGGGGATGCTCTTTTGCAAGTCCATCCCAAAATCCACCTGCAGGTCTTTTTCTAGCAAGGAGGGCATGTGCACTGCAGAAGCCTTTGGGTCGCTCCTTGGGATTTTTAATGTGATTGCAGTAAGAAGTTGCTCGATAAAGCAATTGCAGCCTGGAGAAGAGAAGCTCCAGAGAGAACCTCAGAGCCCCTTCCAGTGCCTAAAGGTGCTCCAGGAGAGATAGAGATGGACTTGGGACAAGGGCCTGGAGGGATGGCACAAGGACCTGGATGGACAGGACAAGGGATGGAGGGACAAGACAAGGGTGAATGACTTCCCACTGCCAGAGGGCAGGGTTAGATGGGATATTGGGAGGGAATTATTGGCTGTGAGAGTGCTGAGGCCCTGGCACAGGTTTCCCAGAGAAGCTGTGGCTGCCCCTGAATCCCTGGCAGTGTCCAAGGCCAGGCTGGACATGGCTTGGAGCAACCGGGGATAGTGGAAGGTGTAACTGGATGAGGTTCAATGTCTGTTCCAACCTGAACCATTCCATTAATCTATGAAAGATGAGGCTGCTGCTGCCCACCAGCCATGCAAGAGAAACCCCACGGGGCCACCAAGAACAGGGAACAGCCCTGGTGCAGATGCTGCTGCCTGAGCCCTGGCAGGTTGAGGGCACTGTCAAGCCTGGCTCCCAGCCCATACCTGGATGTAGTCTTGAACCTGCTGGTGCCTCTGCTTGGCAGTGGAGAGCTCGGCATCGGAGAAAGCCTCCCTGAGGCTCTGCTGGGAGAGGAGCGACTCCAGCTCCAGCAGGGCGGACACCTGGCAGTACTGCGTGATGAACTCCCGGTCGTACGTGAAGAAGTGGACTGGGAGAGGAAACAAGAGGGGGAGGGGGGATGAAAAACAAGAGGTCCTATGCTGTGGATGCCCTACAGACTCCTCCCTATCACCCAAGACAAGGAGGCAACACTGTCCACCAGTCCACCTGGACAGCCCTCAGTACAGCCCTCCATCCCTCCTGCCCAGGGAATGAGGGAATTCCAGCCACTGACTGCCCAGCCCAGCTCTCAGGGGGCCTCAGAGGACAAGGGGACCAGCAGGGCAGGGTTCTGGCATTCCCTCTCCTCACCCAGCTCGAAGATCTGCAGTGGCAGTGTGAGGAAGCCAGAGCGAGGGGTGTAGGGGTTGTTCTGGCCCGGAGCAGTGCAGACGTCATCTGATGGAGGCAGCAGCAGCAGGAAGGAGACCTGGTCCCCAAAGTCCAGCACCTCTTGGCTGTACAGACGGAAGTCCTTGGCCTGCAAGAAGACAGTGCAGGTAACAGCTGCACACATCACCTGGTGGGGCCTCTGCCCAGTCCTTGTGCCCAGAGCAGTCCTCACAGGGACCACCTGCAGCCAGGGGACACTGCAGCTTCAGCACACAACCAGAGGCTCCTTGCTTCTGGCATAATATGCACCATCTCATCACTTCTTCCCTAATTTTCCCTAAAAGTCTCAGAACTTCTGGTCAAGGCCACCAAGGCAGGGTGTCAAAAACATGTCAGCAGCAATGGCTCAGCAATGTGCAGGGAGGTGTCCTCCCAGCTGCCCAGCCAGAAGCAAATGTCTGTCACTGGGGCCAGCGGGTTGCTTCCCAGCAGATACTTGGCATGGTGGCAGAAGGTCTCTCCCCATGCAGCCTGGCCCAGGGGCTGCAGCTCCAGCCCAGCACTGGCCAGGGAAAAGCCTGCTTTGGAGGGGCAGAGCTGGGCTGGTCTTGTGCTGCCCAGGACCAAACCACTGGCAGCAGCAACAAACCCAGATTTGCTGCTGTTGCTTTGGGGATACAGCATGGGAAGGACAAACAGCTCTTGTGGACACTGTCCCTGGGCAGGCAGACTCACCACTCACCTGTTTGCACAGCACTAAAATCTGGGTGCTTCAGCCCCACAGGGAGAGCCAGACATGCAACTCCCTGCCTGCTGCAACCACCAGCACTGTGCTCACAGCCCCAACCCCTCCCTCTGCCCCAGACCTTGGCTCCTGCCTCTACCTCTTGCAACGGGATGTTCACCAGGGTAATCAGCTCCTTGATGGCCATTTGGAGCTCCTGGAACAAGGGGTTCTGGGACCTGTCAGCCTCTGGCTCTGCAGGAACAGGGTCCTCCACACTGGCCATCTTCTGCAGCCACTCCCACTCCTCCCTGCAGAAGGCCAGAGACAGACAGGTGAGGGAGGGAGCAGTTCATCTGGACATGGACACAATTTCTCTGAGAGCTGTATTTGCTTAGCTGCTCCTCTCCCAGACAGTGCAGCATCCCCAGAGATGTGGGAGAAGTGGGAGTAGAGAGGGAACTTGGTTTGCTCTAGGCTGAATCAGAACCACAGAATTCGCTGAGCTGGATGGACCCACAAGGATTGTCGAGTTCAGCCCTGACCCCACACAGGACACCCTAACAATCCCACCCTGTGCCTGGGAGCGCGGCATGGCAGGAGTAAGAGGGAATATTCCGCTGCTGCTGAAGCAGGAGGTGGTGGATGCTGGGTGGGACAGAGCAGCCTGGCTGCCCTGGCTGAGCAGCCCTGCAAATCCCACCTGGAGATGTTGGGGTTGGAGCGAATCTTGACGTGGCACAGGATGTTGGGGAGCTGCTCTGGCACCAGCACTCGGATCTGATCCACGGCACTGCACAGCTTCAAGTAGCCCAGGTAGAGGCCCGGGGAGAGGGCATGGCTGCTCCGCTGGTGATAAGCCAGCTTGTCCTGGGAACAAAGGCACTGCTGGACTGAGCAAGTCCTTGCAGCCTCGTGCTGATGCTGCAGCACAACCAGGCCAGCTGGAGAAGGGGAGCAGCACAGGAGGACAACATGGTGCTGCTAGGGTGAATCTGGCACCAACTTGATGCTTCCCCTCGGAACAACAGGATTTTTGGAGGCTGGCTGGGCTCTGCTCCCCCTCTGCTGTGCCCTTTGCAGGCCAAGGGGGAGCACTGGTGTTTCCCAGGGGGCCCCACTGCGACACCTACCCCACCAGCCCCAACACACACCTGGATGGAGATGAGCAGTGTGTCCAGAGCAGTGGGCTCCTCTGGGGAGGACACGGACTTGCGGCTGGTCTGCAGCTTGCAGACGGGGACCCAGCGGACGCTCTCAAAGGTCTGGTTGGTCTTCACCTCCTTCAGGGTGACGATGAGGATGTTGCCCTGTTTGTCTTTGATGGGCTCAAAGAAGACCTGCCCCAGGTCCTGGATGCCCAGCAGTCCCTGTGTGACAGGGTGGGAAGACAGGAGAGAGAAGAGGGTCAGGGGACATCCCGGAGGTAGGGTGGGTCTGGGCAGCTGGGATGTGCCTGCAGGAAACCAGTCCGCCCAGAAAAGTACCCTGATGGTCCCCAGCCCCTCTGCATGAGACTGCCACGACACCTGGCACCTCACTGTCCCAGCCCTGAGTCCCGCCAGGGAGGATGAAGCAGGGACACCCAGTCCTGGCCAGCAGGTCCTGGGTTTATCCTGGCCATGGTGCATCCGCGTGCTGCTCCCAAGGGAGCTCGGCCCCCAGCGTCCCACTTGAAGTGTTTGCTCCCCACCCAGGCTGACCCTCACCTGCATCTGTGAGATGGCCAGCAGCATCTTGAAGCGCGTCTGCAGGATGCAGGAGCAGGATGACTGGGACACAGTGACACACTGCCGCAGCCACAGGATCTCGTCCCACATACACGACACCTGCACACACCAACGAGTCCCTGCTGCTGCAGCTGGCCCACACGAGCAGGTGTTGGGGAAATCATTTTACCTCTCTGCATTGCGTTAGGAATGTGAATGGGCAGGCAGTACCTCTCAGCAAGGGTGCAAATAAATTCCTGTGCCACAGGCACTGGGATGCCTCCAGAGTCTGCCCCCAAGGGCAGCCCTGAGCCACGTCCACTCAGACACCCATCTTCATCCAGGATTGAAACCTTAGGTTTGAATACAAGTTGGCCAAGGTGTGGAGAGAGAAGACAGCATTCTCCTTTAGTAGATAAGGACCACCCAGCAATTTATTTTGGCCCTGAGCTGCCCACATGCCCTTTCCCTGAGTCTGCTGACACTGGAGGAGCTGGCAGCAGCTCCCTGTGCATCCTACAGCAGAGGCAGAGGTGCCATGGCAGGGTGCTGAGGGGAAGCAGTTCAACAGCCACTGACAGCCCTGTGGAGAGGCAGTGCCCACCCACTCTGGCACACTGCCTGCCCAGTGTGGCACTGGTCTGTCACCCATCTTAGGGCTTCCAGGGGTTGTGATGAAATGCCATTCCCTGGAAGCTTCTGGATCTGTGCTGAACCCCAGCCAGCAGCAAGTCCATGGGCTGCCTGCACTGCCAAGCCCCGGTGCCCAGGCTGGAGGGGCAGTGGTGTCTGATGCCTTCCTGGGTCACCCTGGCCCTCCTGGAGCTCTGCCCAAGCACAGGGTCCCTCAGCCACCCACCTTGGTGAGCCAGAGGAAATCCTGCATGAGCAGGCAGGAGTAGGTGTCATCAATCTCCACCACGGGGATCTGGTCTTCATGGGTCACCAGGATGTTGTCGTCCTTGTAGAAGATGGCTGTCAGGTAGAGGCCCCTGCATGGGAGGGACACAGACTTCAGTGCCACCCTCAGGTGCCAGCTCCATCTCCCAAAGGGTCTCTTTCCTGAGGGAAGAGGAGATGCCCTGCCCCAGGTCTCCTCTCCAACAGCCCGTGGCAGAGGAGGCTTGTGGCTCGTACAGGAGCAGGAGCAGGAACCCGATGTGTTCCTGCAGACACCATGGCCCATGACCCTACAGCACATGGGACAGAGATGGGCCAGGCTGTGCAGGGGACACTCTGGGTCTGGACAAGGTAGGGTGCCAGGTGACCCTCAGGGGTGGTGCAGGGATTTGAGCACCAGCATGGCTTGGCCAGTCCAGATGGAGACACCAAGAGAACCTTTGACCTCTGGGCCATGTACTCATCTCCACTGACACCACCAGCTCACTCCCAGTGCAGACCCTGCTCTGAGCACCCCCAGCCCCCAGCGTGCAGGCACAGCTCTCAGGATGGGCAGCTCTGCAGCCCTGCTGGGATGGGGGCTCTCACCAACCCCATGCACCAGCCACTCACCGCTTCAGTGTCTTGAGAAACTTGCTGCCAGGGTGGAAGAGGTGCTTGAGGCTCTTGGAGACCGAATGCTTTCTGCTTTGGGGCTGGTTCTTGCAGGGCTCTGTGGAGCAGAGAGCAGAGGATGCTGTGGCAGGAGATGAAGAGCTGATGCCAACCCCTTGAGAAGGCTCTGCTGAGGTCTCCACTGCCTGAGCTGTCTCCCTGCTCTGCTCACCCATGGCACAGACCTGCATGACCCCAGCTCTGTGGGGATCACACCACAACCCTCACAGAGACTCAGCTGCCCCTTCCCCCAGCCTCCCTGGAGCACTGTGCTGTGGGCTCACCGTGGCAAATGCAGTGCTGGTGGACGGTCTTCACCTGGCTCAGCAGATGGTCCAGAGCTTCAGCCTGCCCCCTCCGCCGCGGCGCCCGGCCGTCGTACTCCCGCCAGTCTGTGGGGACAGGCCAGCATCACCCCCAGCACCCCTTGGCCTGGCGGAAAAGGGGCTCCCATGCCCTCCTACCACATCATCTGAGTGTCCCCCCCCATGCCATGGCATGGCAGCAGTTGTGGGTGCTGGGAGATCCCCAGTTTTGTGCCACTCTTCCCAGGAACACCCAGCCCTGCACAGCACCGTGTGGCCACCGGCATCCCCACAGTGTGGCAGGGACACACCAGAGGGAAGGAACAAGGTTCTGTCTGTTGCTGCTGCACTTCAGTGGCCTTAAAAAATAAAATTCTTTCCAGTCTCTTTCCTCCAGGTCTTCCCCAGTTACTCCAGATGAGGGCTGGGAGCTGGGCTTACCTTGACAAATACATAAATAAACTCCCGCCAGCTCCACCCGCTGTGGGATGGCAGCAGGACCACAAGCAGGGCTGGGGACCTGCCGGCTCTTCTCCCTCAGCTTTATATTAATTGCTTTAAACACCCCATGTCCTGCCCGCTGCTGTTTTCCATGGAAAGTTCAGCTCTGTTAACTTTGGCTAGAACTCGCCGCTATTTTTAGTAGCTTTAAAAACACCCAGGGAGGTGCCTGACTATATTCTGCTGGGCCAGGGAGGAATCTCTACCGAAGGGAGAAATATTACCGGCAATAAAAATAAATAAACCCCACTCCTGTCTGATTCACTTCAGCCACACTCAATTGATGCCACCTGGATCTTGATCATAGGGAATGTGACCTGTGCGAGGTGGCAAATAGGCTTTAAAGTGGGTGCAAACATGACAGGGACAAGATAAAGCCAGGGCAGTGGATTGCTGTGCCCTTGCTATGTGCATTCCTAGACATGCAAATAGATTTTTGGTGATTTCAGTGCTCCAAGGATCTGCAGCTGGAGCTGTGCATGCTGCTGCACATCTCTGACCCATCACTGTTCACCCCCACTGGGAGCAGCAGCCCTGCTCCCTAGGTGCCTGCAGCATGGTGGTACAGGATGTGCTTCCATGGCCTGATCCCTGGGACAAGCTCAGCCTCCCAAGGGGCTGCTCCTTACCCATTCACAGCACCAATCCCATAGGACACCACACAGGCATCTGTTCGGGGACTGCTGACAAGTGGCAGAGGCCATTCTGGAGCCCACTCAGTCCTGAACTTCATCCTTTGGGCTGCTCCTTCCAGCTCAGTCCTCCTGGCCCTTCTCCACCCAGCACCCCGGGGTGCCTTGTGTGACATTGGGTGGCTGTTTCCTGGGACCAGCATGAGGAGGAGAGTGCTGACAGCCCAGAGCTGGTCTCTCTTGGTGCTCGTGACCCCCATCCCAGCTCCAGGCCAGGGGATGCAGGTCCTTGGGTCTGGGCTGGACAGAAGAGACCATGTGGTGGCCCAGAGTGGGAGGCCACTCCCACCTGGGACCACTGTGAGTCCTGGCTCTTAGCCACCTCCGAGCTTCCTCCGTGGGATGAGCTGATCCAGGTGGCCTGAAATGGCTCAGCCTTTCCCAGGTGGCAAGGACAATTCAAGGCTGAAAAATCACTGTTTGGCAAGGCCCCTGTTGGCTGGAGGCAGCCCCCCAGACCCCCAGGCACAGCCTCCCGGCCTGGCCTGAGACTCCAAATTCTGCTTCTGGCCCTGGGTCTGCTCGCTCCTGTCCCAGCAGTGGAGGGGAGCCCTGGATGGCACAGGGAGCTGCCCTGTCCCCCCCTGCCCTGTGCTGGCTGCCCTGGCAGTGCTCCTGGGGGTACTCACTGGAAGGGATGGCGCAGGGGGGCACGGAGGCCTGCGGGGGACCCCAGCCCTTCATGTTGTAGGCAGACACGCGGACATGGTACGCCGTGCCCTGCAAGGAGAGCAGCACATTCAGCACAGCTTGGCAGGTGGGGTAGGGAGCATCCCTCCAGCCCACTGCCCCAGTACACCATGAGGAGCACCCAGCTGAGAGCCCACAGCCCGGGTCCCTGGCTCTTACCTCCCCTCCTGTACACAGCCCTCGTTAGGAGACACTAGAGAACACCTGTGGCCCTGCTGGGTGGGCTTGGGACAAGCAGAGAAATGACTGGACATTGCAAATGCCTGTCATCAGAGATGCTCAAGCCTGAGAGACTCAGTGCCTCTGCGGATCAGGGTGCTGGCGATCCCCTGAGACATGTAAGGATCCAGCCCCTGGAGATAGGGAGCTGGCCCAGCACTGTCAAGGGCTTGTAGCATAGTGACAGTGATTAAAGCCTCTGATTAAAACCCAATCAAGCTGCCAGATGTTGCCAGGTCTCCAGGCACTCATGAAGGTGACAGGAGCCTGTGAAGCAGCTCTGAGAGTGTGATGGATGGGCTTGAAGCAGCTCCTTGCAGCGATGCTGCTGAGGGCTCTGCTCGAGACCCTCCTGCCACACTGAGGGCAGCTCCTGCCCTAACAGTGCTGCTGGGCTGGCACTGCTGCTGTGCCTAAGCCTCTCTCACCTCACCAAGGATGTTCTCTGCTCCTCCAGTCAGTGCTCCCTGCCTGCCTGCCCCTGGTAAGGGTGACCTCATTTATCCCAGCATCTGCCTGTATTACTGTCCTGAGCTCCATCCCACCACAGTCCCTGTGCCCCCGGTGCTGGCCCAGGCCTGGCTCTTGTGGTTCTCAGGGAAATAAAACAGCAGGGAGCCACAGCCCCACCAGCCATGACGTCCCTGAGCTCCCAGAGATGGAGATGGGGCTGGTCCCCCCTCTCGATGACATTGGGGCTGGGGCGAGGGTATGGGCCATGCAGTTGGCAGAGGAATGAGCCCCAGATTTACTGCTCAGGAAGAGCCTGGGTGGAGACAGGAGTGGGGTGGGGGCTGGAGGATAAATCAGGCATTGGGTGAATTCTGCGTGTCACTGCCCCAGGAAGTCCATCAGGGAGGTTCCCCACTGCCAGTGGCTGTGGCTGTGTGGGGACAGACAGACGCCTCTCCCAGCCCCACACTCTTGGCTCTGCCCAGGCTGTGCCCATGGCATGCAGCGTGGCACAATCCTATTGTTTCTGCTCAGAATGATCACAGAAACAAAGAATCATTAAGGTTGTAAAAGGCGTCCAAGATCACTGAGTCCAACCACTGCCAAGTAAACCATGTCCCCAAGTACCAAATACTTGCCTTTTGAACATTTCTAGGGATGATGACTGCCCTGGGCAGCCTGTGCCAGTGCCTGATCCCCTCCCCACAGGCTGCACTGTGGCCTATGGCTTTTCCCAGCTGTACACTCTCCCTGCCGAGTCCTGCCCACCGTGGGCACCCCCGGCACTCACCGACACCAGCCCCTGGATGGTGAAGTGCAGGTCCTTCAGCTTGTCAATCATAGCTTCTCCCAGCAGTGGTGAGAAGGTGGGGGAGCAGCTCCACTCCACTGTGAGGAGAGAGACCCCAAGGCACCATGAGGCCCTGCAGTGGGGACAGGCCACTGGGGCTGGGGCAGCATGTCACAGACAGCAACTGCAGGGGAACTGCAGGCAGCACAGGACATGGAGGTAGCAGAGGGAAGGCAAGGGAAAAGGCAATTCATACTGGGAGGAAGCTCATGGGGAGCTGCTGTCCTCACCAAGCCACATAAGATGCGGTGAGCACCTTTAATTGGTGGCTCAGAAGTAGGGGATGGAAGAAATTCTTCCAAAAGCCAAAAATATCTGGTTTAAGTGAGTGAGGGGTGCAGGATAACAAAGCCTTCCCAGTGTGCAGGATGAGGGGGCAGCCAAGAAGTGACACCCCAAGTTTTGCCTTAGTGCAGGATGATGTTTGGTCTAGCTCAGAGCATTTGGACGGTGGCTGGACTGTCCAGAAGCTTTGGCTTCTTCTGTGCTCCAGCATAAAAGTGGCCTGGCTGGGGCTTGGCAGCACTGCCCATGGCTCTGGTGTGTTGTGTCACCTGCTGTGTCATCTCTGTGGCTGTGTGACCTTGCCCTGCTTTAGGGATCCTGGTCCTTACCTTTGTACTTGGTGACAACGGCCGAGTTGACGCTCAGGGGCTCCCAGAAGGTCACCTGCAATGAGGAGCTGCTGGCCACAGAGAGGTGGACGCTGCTGGGGGCATCTGGCACTCCTGGGGACAGAGAGTGCAGGGACTGCTACAGTGAGGACGGTCGCTCTGAACCTCCCTGTGTCCCTCTTGGGCCCCTCCCTGGCTCCAGGGACACATTCCCTGATGGAACACGTTCTCCCCTCCATGCACCCATACTGCAAGGCCTGGCCACGGGGTGCAGGGACCCCACTCCCTGCCCCGGGAAGGGGCAGCCCTCCAGCCCCCAGCCCTCCTGTGGTCGGTCACTCACGGGCATGCTCAAACCCTGCCTTCATGCGCTTGTAAAGCCGGAATCGCCACTCCCAGGCCTTGAGCTGCTTCTCCTTCTCGGAGCAGTCAGCGTTGGGCGCTTCATTCACCACCTGTGCCATCAGCTCGTTGACACGCTGCTCCGCCTCCCGCACCAGGGTGCAGAGGTGCAGCGAGCGGCTCTCCAGGCTCACAACTGTGGGGGGTCCAGGAGGAAAGGGAAGGAAGAGAAGCTGGTTAGGGCAAGTTCTGCCTCTGTTGGCAGTGAGTCCCCACCCTGAGACCCCATCCTCCCCTCCATGTCCTGGCCCTGGGGTCCACTTGAGTGCACGGCTCCCCTCAAGCCCTGCTGCAGCCTGCACCAGTCTCCCAGAGCCTGGCCATCGCCTCCCCACCTGCATCCAATGTCTGTGATGCCCCACTGCACCAGGCTGGAGACCCAGGTGATGGGCACACCCTGTCCTAACTCACAGTGTGGGCTCTCTTTTGCCCCTGCCTGCAGCAGGGCCCTGGCGATGGGAGCGTTGTTGGTCATGATGGCGATGTCCAGGGGCAGGAGCCCCTCGCTGTTGGGGGTGTTGAGGTCCAGCTCCTCAGGGCTGTAGTGCTTCAGCATGTCCTGCACCCTGTCAAGATCCTGCAGCTCCACAGCTTCAAAGAGTGCAGCATTGCTCTGGAACTGGGTGAAATGAGAAATGCAGCTGGGTTGAGCACAGCGCAACCTCCTCCATCCCACCAAGTACCCTGGACTCTCACTAGCACACCATGAACCCAATCAGGGAGAGAGTGCCCTCATCCCAGGGGCTTGGGAGCATCAGCTCTTTGCAGACACATCTGGATGACTCCAAGCAAACACCTGGACCAGCTCCAACTGAACTTGCTACAGCTTCACTTAAGATATTCTTGTGCTCCAGCACCACCCACAGAGGAATCTCAGCCCCCACAGACCCTCTGTCCCCACCTGGATGGAGCCAGCAGGCACTGACCAGGTAGGACTTGCGCAGCTTCTCCTTCTCGCCCCGTCCCATCAGGCTGCCCTCATCGAAGGAGGTGTAGTTGACGCGGAATTTCCCGGACAGGTTTCGGTAGAGCCTCTTGGCCGCATTTGGCGACGAAGGGCCTGGCGGCTTCCTGGCCTGTGCCAGCTGCAGGTCCCGCATCTGCTGCGTCATTTTAGGGGAGGATGACCTGGGAAAAAGCCAGGAGGAGAATGAGGCGTGGAGAACATGCCAGAAAGGCAAAGGTGTGTCTGTATTGTCAGGAGCAAGACAGGAATCGGGAGAGCCAGAGCACACCCAGGCAGCACCAAAGTGAGCGGCTGCAAGGTGGATGCCAGTGCCAGCAATGCCCTCACCCATCTGTTTCAGATCTGTTCCTCCTCCTCACCACTGCTGCTGCCCTGCAGGGGTGCCAAGGGGCTCATATAATCTCTGCAGGTAAGACATTTCCTTCCAGACACAAGCTGGGATGCCCAAAGCAACTGCAGACTGCTCAGATCTACAACAAGTCTGGATCCATCTCACCAGGTCTCCACCATCCAGCTCCTACAGAGATCCCATCCATGGAGGCCCAGTCCCCTCAGCAGCCCCCAGGCCCGTGCTGGGTGAGTGCTGTCCATCACCTCTCCACACCCACCCTTCTACAGGAGCCCATGTCCTGCACTGACCATCATCCCTCAGCCCTTTTTAGTACATGACTTTTCTCGGAGCTGTTATTCCAGCAAAGGGCACTCTCTGGAAGAAAAGTAGGAGCAGGGAACATTAGGGGCCATTTCTAAGGGCATCCAGATAGTGCCAGGTCCTGATGGGGACCAGTGACCACAGTCTTCTGTTCACCAAGAAATTTTGGCTTCACAGCTGCTCCTTACTTCTCCATCCATTAACCTACAAAATCTTTTCTCCTCTCAGATTATCGGATAACAGACTGGTTTGTGTTGGAAGGGACTTCTAGTTCCAATGCCCTGCCTGGGACGTCATTTTGATTCTTATTTTCAATATCTACAAGTCACAAGGAAAGCTGGTGTCTTTTCTGGGGCTCTCCAAAGTGGGAGCTGTCCCTCTCCCTGCAGCCAGGACCCTCCTGTCTCCATCAAGACCTCATCCCACCAGTCAAAATCCCCCACTTTGGTGTGAGCGTGGCCTTGTTGGTGTGTGGGGCTTTTGCCCATGAGTCATCCCCGATGGCATGGAGGGTTTCCACTGTGTCAAACATCTGATCCCCTCCTTGCTGGAGCTCTGGCACAGTTCCCAGAGAGGAGCACAAGGTCTGAGAAGCATTTAGCATGGCTACACTTAACACAGTTTCTCTCTGTTTTAACTCCATGCCCCTGTGTATAAGGTCAGACATTTAGGGGCAATGTCTTTCCCCCTTACTGGTTAAATATCAAGCCTGGCATTTGGCTGAAGGTCATGCCAAACCACTCCAGAGGGGCTTTGCCTGCAGTAAGGACGTTTATAAAGCCATCATCATGAGACAGGATATTAATAACCCCTCGCTCTGTGCTCTTAGTCGTCCTCATTTCAGATGAGGCACAGTGGGCTGCAGGAGGACTTTAATGATTTTACCTTTTATTACTGTGATATTTAAGAGTGGAAAATGCTGCAGAGGTTGGCTCCTGGCAATCATTCATCTCACCAGCTACAGCCTGTGGATTTAGAGGTCTCCAGCATGGCCCAAGTCCCGGTATCAAGTTGCTGCCCCGGGTCGGTCCAGGAATGGACATTATCTGAACACAGGGCTTCATGGATCAGATACTGGGCACCAACCACGCCAAGCAAAGGTCCATTTGCAAAAGCAGACAGGTGTTTTGTCGCTTCAGGTGGCAAAATACTCCTGAGCAGCCACCTGGGAGTGGTTGAGTTATGAGCAGCAGAGCCCTGCCCCTTCTGGTGGGGAGGAAGGGATCAACCCCCAGGAGCGTGTCACCGAGGTGGGAGAGATCTGCACAGTGCAAGGAAGGGCTGGAAAACCAATGCTGCTGTCTCCGGGACCTGCCTGGCCCAGGACACGGATTCCTCAGCCTGAGGACAGCATGTGGCACCACGGACAGGGAGCAGCTCCTGGCACTCTCCTGCGGGCTGCCCGTGCCAAGGGCTCACAGACAGCACACCCAGCCCTCGGCAGAGGGCAGGGACAGCACCCCAGAGGGTGTAGGGGCAGAACAGCAGCACAGCTCTGCTGCCACTGGCACACAGAGGTGAGAGGAAAGTCAGTCCTGACCCTCAGGCAAAGCCTGAGATGCAAAGCACTGCCTGGCATGCTTAGGAAAGAGAGAGGTTCTCCAGAAAAACCCTGCCCTTTCTCTTGTGTTTAATAAGAGTTCCCTGCTGCTCAAATTCTCTCTCCTCTCCACCTCCAGCTGCTGCTCAGAGGTGAAGGTGGCTCTTTCAGCAGGCTCATCAACAAGATGTGTAAATTCCACTGCGGCTCCTCTTCTTCAAAGGAAGCAACAATGCTCTCCCACACAGAATGCTCTTCCCTCTACGGAAGCTGAAGCAGACCCTGTCGTAACAGATCCCTGCTCCATTCGTGCCTGCAGAATCAGGGTTTAAAATGGAGTGGTGCTTTGGAGAGAAAATCCTTTGTTCTGCCAAGTAAAATACACATGGCAAATGACCCAGTGCGGGCAGACTGCACAGCTGGGAGGAAGCTCTCTCAGAGATGGCAGAAACAGAGACAGAGAGAAATTTCTCACTGTTTTCCCTCCTCTGATTTACTTTTAATGAGAAGTAAAGAGATGGAAATTATTCAGTGCTCAGGAGTGAACATCTATGTATATTAAACCAGCTGCCCCCAGATAAAAGAGTTCCCTGCCCTGTGGTTATGAGTCATCTGGACTCAGTGAAATGGTCCTGATTTATCTAGAGCTAAACTTTGCCCTGAAGCTACTGATAGCTGAAAACAACACTTACAGATGTCCTGCCCTCAGGGGCCTACCGGCCAACACCAGCTCACCCATGGCAAAGCCCCATCCTGCAGGGAGGTGTGGGAGGAGATCCTACCTCCTCTGCCAGAGGAGTCTCAGTGCAGCCAAACTACATTTACCCCAGCCCCAACCGGTTTTTCTTGCTAATGGTTGTCCTCCTGCAAGCAGAGTGCTCTGCCTGCCCCAGCAGTCCAGCTCTCTGGCCATGGAGGATGTGTTTGTGACCATCAGGGAGGTGATGTGGGCATCAGGTTTGCAGTGCCATAAACCCACACACAGCAAACTCCATCACCCTCTCCACAGAAGGGGCTGAGGTTCTGTGGAAGGATGAGTTGGGGCTGGTCAGATCCATCTGGGAGCAGTTCTGGGCCGATCATGACAGGAAAAACCTGGAGGGGCTGGAGCGTGTCCAGGGAAGGGAACAGAGCTGGGGAAGGGGCTGGAGCACCAGGAGAGGCTGAGGGAGCTGGGAAGGGGCTCAGCCTGGAGAAAAGGAGGCTCAGGGGGGCCCTTGTGGCTCTGCACAACTCCCTGACAGGAGAGGCAGTGAGGGGGGGGTCAAGCTCTGCTCCCAGGGAACAGGGACAGGACAAGGGGAAACAGCCTCAGGCTGGGCCAGGGAAGCTTTGGTATCAGGGAAATTTCTTCCCTGAAAGGGTGGCCAGGCACTGGCACAGCTGCCCAGGACAGTGGTGGAGTCACCATTCCTTGAGGGATTTAAGAGCTGTGTGGATGAGACACTTGGGGACATTATTTAGTGGTGGCCTTGGCAGTGCTGGGTTAATTGTTGGATTTGATGATCTTAAATGTTTTTCCCAACCTTAGTGATTCTAACTATGGTTCTGTCTCAGGAAACCAACGCAATAGATATGATTTTCTTTTTTAAAAAAGCATATGAGGATGGATGAGCAAAAGGCACGTTCATTTTTTCCCTTCCTCCAGCACTGAATATAAGCAAATCCACTGGGTAGTTTATAATGTGGTTTATGGATATTAGGAATGTTAATGTTTGCAACACTGCAGATCTTGGCCTAGTAAAAAGTGATAATAATTGTTGCAGTTCCTTGATTTTAAGTGTATTTTGCTGAAGGGCGTAGCCCCTCTGGGTCTCCAGCTGAGAAGAAGGCCCTGACAGACACGGCTGCTGTACCCCATGGCAGAGCCCAGAGCCCAGAGCCCAGAGCCCAGAGCCCAGAGCCAGGGCAGAGCCCTGCCCTCCCTGAGCCCACCAGGCACCTGGACAGGCAGGGAACGACCACCCTGCCCACAGGTCACCAGGCCAAACATAAAGAAGAAATTTTTTATCATGAGGGTGGAGATGTCCTGGCATCAGGGTGCCCAGAGCAGCTGTGGCTGCCCCTGGATCCCTGGAAGTGTCCAAGGCCAGGCTGGATGGGGCTTGGAGCAACCTGGGATAGTGGAAGGTGTGCCTGCCCATGGCAGGACATGGGATGAGATAAACGATCTTTAAGGTCCCTTCCAACCCAGAGCAGACCACGATTCTGCAATGTGGCTAGTGGGGACCACAGTGGCCATCCCAGAGCCCTCTCACCACCAGGAGCCTGGGCTGTGAACAACCCGTGTGCCAGTGGTGCTGCTGCTGGTGGCAGTGACCTTCCAGCCACACCTCGAGGCCGCCTGGTCCCTGCTGCCCCCCAGGCTGGCCGTGGGAAGAAAAAGCTCCTGCATGCCTGCCCAAGGTGGCAGTGAGAGGGCAGGCTCCAGGCATGGCAGCTGACTGAGCTCAGCACCATGCCCCAGTCCGTGGGGTCAGTGTGGGTGGCTGTCACCCCAGGGAGCTGCTCCTGCCCTTCCCAGCCTGGGGCAGCAAAGAAGGAAGCAGCAGGGCTCCGTGCATGAGAAAAAGGGAGCCTGAAGGACGGGGGATGAAAGGCGGCACTGATGGCTTTCAAGGGACAAGGGGTGGGTATTGGGAGCAGAAGAGGGACTGGGCCCTTGCAGAGTTTGCTGAAGCCTCGCAGCCGCATGGATGCCAGCAGTGCGTTAGCACAAGGTTCCAGGGATGCTCTCCTGAACCATGCTCCAATTCAGTCCACAGGTACCCAAGGATGGAACAGGCAAAGGACAGGAGAAGCCTGAAATCCAAATATCAGGGAAAGACAACCCAACCCAGCCAAGCTCCCCCCAACCAGGAGCTCGCAGCAAGAAGTGACCAGCACCAAGTAGAGACAGCAGGGCAAGGGGGCAGATCTGCTCCTCTGCCCCACTCAGGTGAGACCCCACCTGCAGAGCTACCTCCAGCCCTGGGTCCCCAGCATAGGAAAGTGAGTCCAGAGGAGGCCATGGAGATGCTCCAAGGATGGAGCCCCTCTGCTCTGGAGCCAGGCTGGCAGAAGTGGAGGTGTTCACCTGGAGAAGAGAAGGCTCCAGGCAGAGCTCAGAGCTCCTGCCAGGGCCTAAAGGGGCTCCAGGAGAGCTGCAGAGAGACTTTGGACAAGGCATGGAGGGACAGGACACAGGGAATGGCTTCCCACTGCCAGAGGGCAGGGATGGACGGCATATTGGGAATTAGGAATTGTTCCCTGGGAAGGTGGGCAGGCCCTGGCACAGGGTGCCCAGAGCAGCTGTGGCTGCCCCTGGATCCCTGGAAGTATCCGAGGTCACACTGGACAGGGCTTGGAGCAGCCTGTTCTAGTGGAAGGTGTCCCTGCCCACGGCAGGGGGGGGAACTGGATGGGCTTTAAGGGCCCTTTCCTGTTGTATTCTGCTAATGTATCACTGAACTGTATCACACGGTTCATCCCATGTATCCCCTGTAATAGTTGGTTTTCCCCTCACCTTCTCAGGTTAAAGTCCCTCCCCTCCCGTAACCTGTCCCATCAATGGTCTCCTATTGGCCCCTGGCCAGCTTCCTCCGCCCCCTTTCCCCTGGGATAAAAGTGCCTCATACTAGGCATTCGATCTCTTTTCCTCCCTGGTCTTCCTCTCTTTTCTTTCCTGGTCTCCTTTCCTCTTTCTGCTGTCTTACTTTCTCCTTGCCCCTCCCCTCTCTACACCTTGTGTCTCTCTTTCCCCCTCACTCCCCCTGCTCCCTTAGGACTTATTTGCTATTAAACTCTTTGGACCCTCGTTGGCAGGAAGGAATTGAGCTGTCTCTCATTCTAGCTACCTTAGTGTCCTGTTGGTTTGCCTGGAGTTCCGAGCTAGCCGAGCTCACCTCCACTCAGGGCAATTACAACACCTTCCAACCTGAGCTCTTCCATGGCTGTACAAACCTATGAGATCAAGTGGCAAGATCCACAAGCAGGTGTTCCTTGAGACAAAAATCTGAGTGTGAGAGGTCTGTCCACACCTGAGCACACTTGGCCTGACCCATGTCCAGGGCCACACTCACCCCTGTGCAGCAGGAATCCACAACCATGGCCATGGACACAGGGATAGCAACACTCTGGAGCAGAGACCAACGCTCAGAGCAGCTCCTCTACAGCCTTGGGGACAGGGATAAGAGGTGCCATGTCAGGCATGAAGAGGAGCTGCTGTTGCATTTGCATTTTTCACTCTTTTTGCCCAAGCAAAAGCAATTTGTCATGACTGGCAAAATAGAGGCTAGATTAAAAATGGAACATGAGTAGGGGAGCCCTTCCAAAGGGTGGGATTTCATAAGCCACCAAAAAGCACGCTCAGAACTAGGAGCAAATGCCATGATCAACATCCCTGCAAGGCAGCAGGGCTCAGGAAGCAGCAGGCACAGCAGTTACCCACCCTGGGCTGTGCAGACCACCAAGGCATTTAGGTGCTGTGCAGTGACCTGGCCATGTAGACACGGAACAAAACACTCCTGCTGCACAGAAACATCTGTGTGCCTAGAAAATGCACTTGCTTATTGAAACCTGGATCCAAGGAAAGGCACCAAGGCAGATTTCTTTGTTTGTTTGTTTGTTTGTTTGTTTGTCTGTTTGTTTCCTCCAACTTTTCTCTTTTCTCCCCACTTGGCAAACCTGCTGGGTTTTGTTTTGAGTGGAGACGAAATGAGCATGCCTCTTTTGTTTAGCAATAACAACTAACTTATATAGATGCTGCTTCTGCCAGGACGTTTTTGTTGGAGCTCCAGAAGCCCAGTGCTGTTAGACCCCAATGCTCGGGGGAGTTCAGCCCCTGGGTCAGTGCAGAACTTCCCGAGCACCAGCGGCAGCACATCATCCCTGCTGTCCCCATGCCAGGCACACTGCGGTGTGTCCGTGCTGCCCGAGGGGCTCGTGGCTCGTGGCAGCAGGAACAGCCCTGTGGACACACAGCCCACCCTGGCACAGCACGGCTCTGCAGTGGAGAGCTGACTCCTAGCAGCTTGGTACCCAAATGAAAAGCACATCCTGGGTGAGACCTGCAATATCCAGGGGTGCCCAGTGCCCTGCACCTCTGCAGGGCACGAAGAGGAGCATTCCCCCTCGGAGCACTTCCCCTCCCAGCACTCCCCCTGCGCCATCCAGGCCACTCCCCAAATCAGGAAGGTTTTGCACCTTTGGGGGAACACTTGTGCTGGGAGCACATGGCAAGGAGCCCTCCTCAGCCATGGCAGAAGGGACCCAAGCTGGACACACGAGGTCCCACACCACAGGGCTGGCTGGGGGTCGGCAGCGTCCTCCTGAGGCACAGCCACGTCCCCTAGCACTGCACGGAAGAGCCTGCCCAAATGCCTCGTCCCCACTGCATCTCCCTCTTAAATCACAGGCTGAATTTGGGAAAGACGGAGACCTCAGGACTCCAGGAGTGGTTCAGAGCCAACCAAGTAGATCACCCGCTGACAGTGTCCCATAAAACACCCCACTGCTGCAGACCCAGCAGCGCCTTTGGGGAGGAAGGGAGCACGGACGCCTGAGCAAACTCTGCTGCAACACAATAACGCTTCCGCTTCTCGCCCTCCTTTATTTTTTTAATTAGACCTCCTGATCGCTGCTTAAAAGTGAGACCAGAAGGATCCTGTGGCTCAATGTACCCCAAATCAGACTTTCGTTTGCAGTGTCCCTGTGACATCTGCCGTGGCAGTCAGGACTGCTGGCACTGCCATTACAAAGTGCCACTATCCCAGCCGTGCCGTGCAGGGGCATGTCCTGCACACACACACCTCATGCAGCACTGGCAGGGCACAGGGGCACCTCTCCCTGGGGACTGTGCCGAGAGAAAAACCTGAGGGATGTGGCACAATGACCAGCTCACCATGACAGCCAAGGCAGGGTCACTGCCAACACCAGCAGCCCATGAGCACCACCTTGGTGATGGAGGCAGACAGAGCCAGAACTCTGATGCCAAGAGCCAAGCACACAGCCCTCAGCCTGGCTCCACAGGAACTTGGCAGTGAAGGGGGCACCCGTGGGCACAGCCTGACTTCCAGCATCCTAACCTGGCTCCAGGCCCCCCAAAGCATCCCTTGAGGCAGGAGATTTGACATTTCAGAGGCTCGCACAGCTTCCATCCATGGATCCGGGTCAGAAAGGAGATGCTGGAAGCTTCTACACCCAGCCCAACTTTGCTGATTTCACTGTTTGCACAAGGATTTACTCCAGCAGAGCTCCTGTGTGTCCTGTCCAGAGGTTCCTACCTAGAAAACGTGAAGAAAATCCACTTTTCTGCTTCTGTGCTGCCAAACTTCTGTGGGGATGGAGCTGGGTGGGTCTGTGCATTATGGACTGAGGGCATCTCTGACTGGAGGGGTTCGGGAGCTGCTGCTCGGGATGCAGCATCCCCGTGTGACCCATACATGTCCCTGGGGCACTTCCCAGTGCCGAAAGCCGCCGGTCCCTCCCCACCGGCACAGGTACTGGGGATGGCTCAGCCCTGGGCTCCCATCTCCCACCCAGGGCAAACCTTCCTCGCTGCCTGGCCACAAAGCCAGCCTTTAATTGCTGCTCGACATTAAGTATCTGAGCGAGGAAGTCTTGGGTAAATGTTCTTGCTAGGGGAACACACAGTGCTGAGTCTCTTTAATTACATTGTTTTTGTTTGGCTTTTTTTTATTAGTTGTGCTGCGGCTTCCCCTCCCTGACAGGCCAGCGAGGCTCACGCTAAATATGGCCGGGTTTAAAGTCCGCAGTGAAACCCGAACCGCGGCACCAGACTGGCTGGACGCGGTGCAAGCCAGGGTTACGCGGGACACGCATTCCAGCCGCCGGCCGTGGCCCCGCGCTCCCCCCGCCCTGCTCACACACCGAAGCCTCTCCGAGAACAACCACCACGCTCCAAACCACCTCCACAGCTTCCTCTCCCTCGCCCTGTGAAATCCTCCCAGCAGCAGCTTGTGAGCAGCCCAACCCCGGGCCCCGGGCTGCCCCGTTTCTGTCGTGCCCATCACTTCCACACTGGCCCACATCTCCATGGCACCCGTCGGGCCCGTCTCCATCACATCCGTCACTTCTGTGCTCTCCCGATCCCAACCTGGCCTGCTCCACACCTGCTCAGCCCAACTCCAGGCCGCCCTTCAGGGCCACATAGCCTTCCTTCTACTGGCCACACTGCTTTCATCTTCCTCTGCCCTCCTTGTTATTTTAAAGGCATTCCAGAGGATGCTGTCAGGCTTGGATGTGGTTTAGTTGGGTTGTTTGTTTTTGTACTGGAGGTTTTATGATCGCATTGGGAACAAGCCCTAATTGAGCTGCAATTTGAATTGCAGTCCGTGGGTATTTGTTTCATTTTTGGAAGGGCTCAAACGGCTGAGCAGCTTAGGCTGGAGAATGCATTTGGTTTTAACTGGAACCTGATGGAGACAGGACAGAGCAGGACAAGCTGCCCCGAGTCACAATCAAAGTTCCTGGGGAAGCCCAGTGTGGTCAGCCCAGTGCCAGGTACCCACCACACAACAGGCCGTGCTGGTTGTGATCACAGCCCTGCGACCACCCAAAAGCCCTGGCACTGCTGGGGAGGACACAGACAGAGCCAGAACTCTGGTGCCAAGAGCCAAGCTCACAGCCCTGGGCCTGGCTTGGTGGGAGCTTGCAGCCACCCTGCAAATCCCTGTCCCCTGCAAACTTCCATTCCCTGTGAACTCTTGCCCCTGCAAACCCCTGCAGATCCCTGTCCCCTGAAAACCCCTGACCCCTGAAAACCTCTGTCCCCTGAAAAATGCTGCTCCCTGACAACCCATGTTCTGCAAATGTCTGTGCCCAGCAAATCCCTGCACTCGGTAAATCCCTGTTCCCTGCAAACCTCTGCAAGGGTTTGTGACCTTGTGCTCGCCTGGTCCCCTAGGAAAGGGAGCCCAGCACCTCAGAGGGAGCTCAGCACCACTGCTGGCTGCTCCTTGCTGGGTCAGGAGCTGCTCCAGACTGGAGCTGCTGGCAGGGAACAGGCAACAAGAAGGGGCAGGACCTAAAGGTCAGTGCCCAGACTGCCCTTCATGGGAACTGTGTGGTATCACCTGCTGGCCCACACCCTCTGCCGGGAGCAGTGCTCAGCCTCACACCCACATGTGCCTGATGCTGCCAGCACCGGCCACCAGCCAGACCTTCACAGGTAGGGCTGGGTGGACAGGCAGGATGAGGGACCAGAGGGCACCTGCTCTGCTCCACTCCTATTCTGCCAGGACCTCACAAGCCCAGGTGCTGGAGCAGAGCTCTAGGAGAACCTTCAAGCCGCTACCAGCACCTTGGTTAAAACAGACTTCCACGTGGGGAAGCAGATGAGCCGTGGGGACTCGCTGCCCCTGGCCCAGGAGGAAACCCTATCCCAGCCTGGCCTGCCAGGAATGAGCAGTGCTCCTGCCACAGCTGCATGAGTGCAAACCCTGCTCCAGGGGATCAAATGCAGGAGCTGAGTCATACGACAACTGAAATCAAAGATCACCAAGGGCAAAAGAAGGGATAAAAAGTATCCCTGTGGGTTCACAGGGGCCCACTTTGGATCCAACAGGAGCAGGAGGTAGACTGTCAGCACAGAGATGCCCAGGGCACAACTGGCATGCTGGGAGGAGTGAGAAGCGATGTAAGGTCACACTCACCCAAGCTGGGTCCTGTCCCCTTCCTTGGGTCCTGACACACACTTCTGGGGAGGGAGCAGGGCAGAGGGCTGGCAGAGCCATGGGGCCAGAGGCTGTTCCAATGGGAGAAGGAAGGCCACTGGGATGGCAGTGTCCCAGCTGCGTTGAGGGCTGCTGTCACGTACCTGCACCCCACCAAAGAGCTCGGGACCTTCCAGGAGCCAGGAAGAAGCTCTTACCTGTCTGTGCCCAAGAGAGCTTGAGCTTGTGCCAGAGAGATGTCCTTTGTTTTGTCATGGCCTCACCTCAGGGTAATGTTCTACTGTCTCCTCACTGTCCTGACACCACCAGGGCTCTCCCACCGAGCATTGCTCCTCCACATGGCTGTGCCTTTTCCTGGCACAGTGGGGTCCACGCTCAGGACCCTCACTATGGTTCCAAGGTGGGGCCAGCTCCTGGTTCTGCTGGAAACAGGGCCCCAGGGAGCCACATCCCCACTGCCTCACCCTGGGGCCGAGGCTGGCCTGGCATAGTGCGCTGGGGGCTGAGCCCTCCAGACTCATGACAGCAGTGGGAGGCAATCCATCTGCACCCAGACCTGCACAGAACGGAATCCTTTAACTTCCTGCGCCACCTGGTGCCACCTGCAAGGACATGCCACCTCCTGGCAGCAACCACCTCTTCTCCGGAACCATCAAATGGCAGAAAAATGGCCCAAGAAGGCCTTCTGGAAGTCCCCTGAGCTCACTCCCCCATGCGTACAGCTGGGCTCCATCCTGAGCCCCCTACATCCCACCTCTACTTCCCAGTCCTCCAGTCCATCACTGGGATGTTCCTTCTGGTGGAAACCCACCTCTGTGCCATTGTTCCACCCAAGACATCCAGCCAGATGGGACCAGCGTTCTGATGGAAACCAGGCTAAAGACTTCCAGAGCTGCACCCAAAGGGGTTACAAAAGGGAGCCCGCAGCCACTGATCTCGGCGGGGAGGAGGAGACATCGGCAGAGTCACAATGGAAGAGCAGACAAACGCACACGCCCGGCTCCAGAGCTGCTGCCCAGCTGGTAAATGTTACTGGAGTCAGAAACTCGCTTCCTGCTGGAAGGCACCCAGCAGGAGCCAGCCAGAAGTGCTGGGCACGCTGGACACTGCCCACAGACTGTTCCTGGCACGGCCACCAAGAACAGCCACCCCATCGGGATCTCCCTGGGCCAGCATGTCCCAGCCTGGCAAAGCCCTTGCCTGGCACAGCTTCAGGCTGGGATTTGCTCCCAGCTTGCTCCAGATCAGCTCCCTGCCCAGCACCCATCAGAATCTCCTCTGACCACTTTGCCTTGCTGCCCTGGGGCTGTGGTCTCATGCCAGCACCACCCAACTCATGAGCAACACCAGAGGGGCTGGGTCACTGCCACCCAACTACACCATCTCCACAGAGTCAGGGTCCAAAGCCATCAGTCCAAGAGGAGAAGCCAGTTTTTTCCACCATTTTGCTAGAAAACACCCTGCGAGTGCCTGAGCACTCTTGCAACCACAACAACTGGGGACAGTAACCACCAGCAGGGCCTCCTTCCAGCTGGGGCGTGCCTGCTCCTTCATCAGACCACAGCTTTCCCAGCTCACATGTCATTCCTCTCTCTGCAGAAAGCTCTGAGGTGCCGTCAAGGAGAAAAACCCCAGCTGAAGACAACGGCATCTGTGAAGGAACTTCCAAAGCCCCCAGGACAGCAATTAGAAAAAGTTTCCACTCTAATATAAAAGAGCAACTTTGAAAATCATAGGGATCACCAGGTCAAACCTCCAGCTACCAGGACCTCCAGCTCAGCCTGGACTTGATGGCCCTGAGGGTCCTTTCCAGCTGTAATGATTCTGTCATTCTGTCCCTCCATGCATGGACATGGTGGTGCTGAGCTCTCCCACAGGACAGGCAGGTCTGCAAACACCCTTTGCCAGGTCTCACATGACAGGAGCGTTCCCTCATCTCCTCCTCCCCTCCCAAGGCACTGCCCAAGCTGGCCTGAGCTCTGCTCCTCCCTCTGCTGAGGGTGAGAGGCAGGTAGTACCCACAGCAAGTGCCACACGTGTGAAATGGGGACAAAGACACCGTGGTCTTGGGTAAACTGCTTTTGAGACTTGCTATTGGGAAACAGCTGTGTCAGCCACCACTCCTGACCTAAGTTGTGTGGGCAGGGAGGGGTCCCTAGAGAAAGGGACAGGAGAGCACAGAGTGGTCAGAGTCCCTTTGCAAATGGGGATGCCAGCAGCTGGCCCTTGAAGAGCTCCTCCAGGCTCTTCCATGCTTTCCAGTGGCCAACCATTTGACCATATCCATGCTGATTTCCAGCAGGAATGCACATCCCTGCCAAACTTCAGGTCTCTTTTTCAAAGAGTGGAGACACCAGAAGTCCTCAGACAAAGAGACAGGAGGGAAAAAAAAAAAAATGGCAAAGCTACTGTTTTCCCCCAACCTTCTGCTGACAATTGGGAAAAACAGAGGGGAAAAAAAGGGAGAAAGTTCAGCCTGAGGCAGAAAAGCATGGAACAATCCAGCCCAATCAGTTGAAGCCTGGCATAGGTTAGAGAAAAAAACTTCCACTGGGAAGTGCTGTACAACCCTACCAGGGGCAAGTTGTGGTGCCCTCCTTGTCTCCTTGTCCTTTTGTGCAGCTCACAGGGATGACTTCCCTGCAGCTCAAACGAACAAGGGTGATAAAGGCCAACAGCTACAGGTCCTGGAGATGGGAGATGGGGG
>VYXF01002741.1:144420-157150 GCA_013397295.1 Polioptila caerulea | reverse complement strand
GGGAGAGACTGCACCTCCAAGATCTCCCAAAGCCCTTGGGACATCCCTACTCCCTGGTCACACCAAGCAGGACCTTTGAGCCACAAACAGCCAGCTTGGGCCCCTCTGCCACCAAGAGGCTGGGAAACATCTCCAGAGCTGGTGGCCCCAACACATGGGGGGTGCTACTGCCTCCTTCCTCATCCTCCTCACCCCCTGAGCAGTGAGGTGAGGGGTGGGGATATCCCAAGGCTCCTTAGACACCCAGCTCTTCCCACCATGCTCCTCACACTGCTTTTCACGTGTACTACAAGAGCTTCCTCAGGACCGGGATGTTCACTGGAACATCTGGAAAACAACTGGATGGTCTGGAAAACTGGAAAACTCCATTGTATCCAGCGTGCCCTGCCACATGCTGGCCTAGGATGCCACAGCTTGTCCCTTTGCTCACAACCTCCCATCACTGACCCAACAAGCCCTCAGCCCTGAGGGCCTCCCTTGCGCCGTCACTCCAATTTTTCTGTGGTCTGAATACAGACAAGGGAGGTAGCAAGAGTGATCTCCAGGTAAAGTGGGGGAGCATCATGAGGAGGGGGATTTAACTCTCTCACAGACCATCTATGTGACCTCTGGTGCTGTGGTGGGGTGCCCACCACCCCCTGGGACCAGGGAGAGCAAAAGTTACAGTAGCACAGTGCCAGTTTAAGACAGAAACACCTCCATCTCTCTGCTGGGGCTCCTGCCTGGACACCAAGAATTATAGAATCCTGGAGTAACCAGAGCTGGAAGGGATGCACAAAGGTCACAAGTCCAACCCTTGGCCCGACACAGACACCCCAACAATCCCACCCTGTGCCTGAGATCATTGTCCAAACTCTCCTGGAGCTCTGGCAGCCTCGCGGCCATGCCCATTCCCTGTTCAATGCCCAGCACCCTCTGGGGGAAGAGCCTTGTCCTGATACCCATCCTAAACCTCCCCTGGCACAGCTCCAGCTAATCCATGGGTCCTGTCCCTGGTTACTGAGAGCAGAGATTGGAGCTGCCCCTGTGCTTCAGAAGGATGACGTGATCATGCTGGTGCACGGGGAAGGCAGCCTCTGGTCCCTGTGCAGTGCAGGATCCTGATCCTGACCTGCCTGCATCATCAGGAAAGAAAATGACCAAAGGAACTTCAAGTTCATGTGAAGTTCACCCGAGTTGAGCTCTGCTCCACAAGCAAAACTTCCTTGCCTGCCACGAGCCTTCCAGAGCTCATGACCGGGACAGAGCAGGGCCAGGACTGCGCTTGGAGGATGGGATGTCTTGGCAGAATCTGTCTTCCACTTGCAAAGAGATCAGGCAGGCTGGAATTCTGCCAGAAATTCCAGCTCCTGGCTCATGGAGCCCCGGGAGTGTGCTCAGTGCTGAGGCTCCCTCAGAGCCCAGCTGGACAGCAGCAGGACACCATGCACAGACAGGGAAAGCAGGAGCACTGACTGAATGCCACAGCAGCTTATCTATGTCCAGAAGCAACAGACTTCTGGCTTCCCAGGATTTGACTCGGTGCTTTGCGAGATTTCAGGGCACAGGAAAGTCAATCCAGGCTGCCTGCCCACAAGACCTGTGGGCACAGCAGGACTTGGCTCTGGAGCCCGGCTCGGGCAGCAAGGATGGAGCAGGAAGATGTGGTACAGGGAGGGACAAGACACACGTCAGACCTCGAAGAACCTGCCCCAGCAAACCCTCGTCTGCGCCCAGCCCCTCTTCCCAAGGAGATCTGGAGGCAAAGCAGCCCCTCCCGGGACCAACCCAGCCCAGCCTCACCAGGTGCCTCTGCCCTTGGGGCTGGTCCCTGGCACGGGACAGCAGGCACTGATCCCCCAGGAGTCTCTGCTAGGTCACCCCTTCAGGATTTGTGTGCTCTGACATGGGCCAGGCTTGCAGAGGCTGCTGGCTCCAGCATACAGGGGAAGGGAGCACCCTATGCTACAGGGTACAGTGACATCTAAAACCCAAAAGAATTCAGGTTAAGGTTATATCTGCCTGAATCTTCCCAGATTACTTCTGTGGCTGTCACTGCTTCCTGCTCCTCCCCAGTGAAGATGCTTATGAATGAGAACACTGTTTGGGGATGGAGAAAAAGATACTTTTTTAGCACTTGCTCCCTGGGCAGAAGTTTCAGCCTCTCTGGACACCTCTTCCAGAAGTGAAACCTTGACCTTGGTGCTCTTAGCTACAGTGCCAGCACAAGCTGATGTGCAAAGCCTACCAAGAAAACTTTACCTGCCAGCCTGCAGCACAGAGCAAGCCCACAAGTCAGCCATGGGTCTGGGGGATGGCACAAGACCCCAGATGCCAGGTGTCCTAGAGGAACAGCACCTCTTCCACCAGCAGCTCTCATAGAATCAGAGGATCCTGGAACAGTTTGGGTTGGAAAGGACCTGGAAGATCACCTTGTTCCAGTCCCTCTCCATGGGCAGGAAGGCCAAAGTGCCTGAAAAAGGAGGTCAGCATTGCCATGCTCCTTTTAAAGAGTGAGAAGCTGAGGGACAAGGAGGTCCAGCTCTTGTCCTCGGCTGCTCAGTGGGCCGAGGGAAACCACAGGTACCACAGGTACCACGGGTGCCACAGGTACCACAGGAACCACAGTTACCAAGGGTTCTATGGGCACCACAGGTACTATGGGTACCACAGGTACCACAGGTACCGTGAGTAACACGGGTACCACAGGTACCACGGGTGCCATGGGTACCACGGGTGCCACAGGTACCACATGTACCATGGCTACCACGGGTACCACAGTGTCCTGGGTTGATGCTGAATTGTATCCCCATTCATCTGTTTAGCTCAGAAATAAGTTTTGCACCTTTAAAACTGGATCTGAGAGTGAAAGAGGAGCAGTAGAATGTCTGAGGTGGTTGTTTTCAAAACACAAAGATCAGAGTTTTCAGCTTGCCTCACTCACGGCCTGTGCTGTCTGCAGTGCAGACAGAGAGCTCTCCTTTGCTGTTTGTTAGCTTTTGGCTGGCTGAGGCAGAGATGTTCTCCGGACTGTGGTTTTTTTCCTTTTTCTTGGAACTGTTTAACCTGCTCTGGACTCAAAACCCAAAAGGGCAGCAGGAGCTCATACCTGTGGCCCCCCAGGCCTGCCCTGGGCCCGGCCTTTCCCAGCTCTGAGGGACTGAGGGACTGAGCCGAGCTGCAGCCACGGGAGAGAGAGACTTTGGGAATTTGTCATCTCTGTGGAATAGCGAGAGGTTTTGTTGTTCAGTGTTGTTCATTTGTTGTGTTGGGGAGTGCTTTGCCTGTTAAATAAACAAATTTTTTCCACTTTCCTCCAAGGAAATTTTTCTGTCCTGAACCAGCTGAGGGGAAGGGCTGATTGGATTTGCTTTCTAGAGGGACTCCATCCAGAGGTTTCTTCCCAAATTTGCCCTAAACCAGGACACACAGGCACCACGGGTACCACAGGTACCCTAGTCCTCTCTGCAGTGAGTGAACTCTCCTAAGTCAGTTTGGGTTCTGACCTTAAATGTAGAGTCTGGAGGTGGAGAGGAGAAGCAAGACCAGGGGAAGAGGTGACTAACCACAGTGCCAGGTCATCCTGCAGTGCCTGCCATCCCAGGGGCCTCAACAACCCCGCACTGGGAAACCTGCAGTGTCTGTATGGAGACCACAGCTCAACAAGCCAGAGTCCCTTTCAAGGTGATGGTGGCTCCTTCTGGGGCAGTGGGCCAGAGCCCATCCTGATAACACCAAGAGGAGATGTTCCTCAGAGCTCTGCTCATCTCAGCAGCTCTTCTGTGGCCATGCTTAACAAACCCTATGTAATGTCATACATTCATTTTCCAAAGCACACAAAACCCAGCTTTTCACAGCAAATCAAGAACGCAACACAAGAAAGATGCAGACTTGTTGGAGAGATTCCAGAGGAGGCCATGAAGATGCTCCAAGGGCTGAAGCTCCTCTGCCCTGGGGACAGACTGAGAGACATGGGATTGGTCACCTGGAGAAGACTCCTGGGAGACCTCAGAGCCCCTTCCAGGGCCTAAAGGGAGCCTGCAGGAAGGCTACAGAGGCAATTTTTGGAAGGACAGGCAGTGACAGGACAAGGGGGAACAGCTTTAGGCTGAAGGAGGGCAAATTTAGATTGGGTATTAGGAAGAATTTCTTCCCTGCAAGGCAGGTGAGGGCCTGGTACAGGGTGCCCACAAAAGCTGTGGCTGCCCCTATATCCCTGGAAGTGTCCAAGGGCAGGTTGGGTAGGGCTTGGAGCATCTTGGGACAGTGGAAGGTGTCCCTGCTTGTGGGAGGGGGTGGAATGAGGTGATCTTGAAGGTCCCTTCCAACTCAAACCATTCCATGATCCTATGATTGAAGGCTAAGGAGAGCTCAGATGTCTCCAGGGCAGGGATAGGCAAAACAAAGCTCACCCCACGATTCTGTGATTGTATGAAATCATTGGTAAGAACCATGCCCTGACTACAGGCAGGAGATTTGTCTTCCAGTTACTGCCTGATGAGCCCTGGCAGGCCCTGTTGGGACACTTCTTGGATGGAAACCAAACTCTGTACAGACCTGGAGGGGGCTCAGGTGAACCTCAGCACCGTGGGCAGGGCACATGCAGGTTCTCAGGGTGACACTGGCAGCTGCTGCCAAGTATCCAGTTCCACTTTGGACACAGTCAGGCACGAACCTTGCCTTTTCCTGGCCTGAATTCTATCAGATTTGCACCATCTGGCACTGCCTATGTGGAATATTCTCCTGCACATTGCCCAACAGTTCCTTGTGGCAGACCTTCATCCCTGTCTGACCTAACAGAAAAATAAAGGCGGCAAAGTGAGACAGGGAGAGGAATGTCCCTGAGGAGGAAACTGCTGGGGCAGATGGATGAATAGTTTAATTTGGAGGAGAAGGGGAGGAAATGTGGAAGTCAGGAGTGGAAGGGAACATAACTACCCTCTCTGACCACCACCAGGCATAAGGTCCAGCAGATGTGGAGGCCACTTGGGCTCACAACTTCCCTCGAGTGTCCAGCCCACACAGGAAGGGTGAATATGAGAGATGGGGATGAGTCAGTGTGCAGTAAGACTCTATCAAAGGTGGAAAGAAGTCCCAGCCCATGCAAGGACATAGTCCTCCTTGTTCCAGCATCCTGGGCTGACTCCTGCCTCCCATCTGGCCTCCCCACAGAGCGCTGCCCATCCTGCCAGCACCCAGGCCAGTAGATCCAAGTGGCCTGGCACTCTGAGACACTCTCCAGGAAGGTAAACAGGAGGTGCCTGAAGCCCTGGCAGGCGGAATTGTCTCTGCCAGAGGAAACGATCTAAGAGCAGAGGAAACTTCCCAACAGTGACCGCCCCCGCTCAATCGACAAGGAAGGATTAAAGGGACAGGAATACCTTGGGAGTGTCAGCTGTCAGGACTATATGGATATGTCCATGCTTCTGTGTTTCCTGACCCAGTGTCTCCAGAAGCAACAGCAGCAGTTCCAGTGATCCCTTCTGCTCCCAGGGATGGAGGGAAGTGCAGCCTGGCATTCCAGAACTGGAGTGAGCTGCTGCCCTTGCTGGAGCTCCTCTAGCACAACTCCTCCACACTGCCCTTCCCCAAGTCCAAACTGGCTGATGGAGAAGGAGGTTCATGGCTGGAGAGCTGAAGAACTGACCAGTAGCAGGAAACCAGGACTATTATGGATATTTCCATTAAAAGAAACATACTGACATACTTTTGTGTGCTGGATAAGGGGACTAGGAGAGCAAAGACCTTCCAAATCCAGTGCACTGGCACTATACAGTGATGAATAAGGGGGAATGGCTTCACACCAAAAGGTTTAGTCTGGATATTGGGAAGGAATTGTTCCCTGTGAGGGTGTTGAGGCCCTGGCACAGGGTGCCCAGAGAAGCTGTGACTGCCCCTGGATCCCTGGAAGTGTCCAAGGCTGAGTTGGACAGGGTTTGGAACAACCTGGGATGGTGGAAGGTGTCTCTGCCCATTGCAGGAGTTGGACCAAGATGAGCTTCAAGGCTTCTTCCAACCAAAACCTTCCTGTGATTCCATGGGAATACCAGGTGGTGTGGAAAAGCTTGATTTGTACTGAGGTTTAGATACCCACGAGGTTTCCCTTTCATACCAAGGATTGTGACATCTCTGCAATTCCCCCAGTTTATCCATGGGGCTTGGGCTGCCTGCTGTGGAAATCCACTGGCACCTTCCAGGCAGAGGCACACCCGTGGAGAAGAGCCCGTGGAAATCCTGCCGGATGTAGGGCACTCTCCAATCCCTCCTTCAGGGACCAAGGCATCCATCCTGCTTTGCAGATCCTGGCCACGGGAAATGGCAGAGGGATGATGACAATAAAACAAAACAAATCAGGCAACTGGGCTATTTGAGAGGAATTCAAGAGTGCTGAGGGTAACGGACTGAGAAATAATCTTATTGGAGGTATCAGCTACCAGCAGAGGGAAGTGGCCAGAGCACCAAATCAGCACAATATTTTATACTTGTCTTTTAAATGTTATTTGTTGCCTGTGCTCTCAGAGAAGGAGGGATCTGGCTGAGGGCTCTGGGCCCAGACAGGGAGAACCTGAGCATCAGTCTTCTCCAAATATTTTCCTTCTGTTGCTTCCCCAGAGGGCTCAATTTCTCCCATGGCAGTGACATGAGAAACAAATGGAGATGAGAGTGCTGGACCTGCTGGAGCCTCACGCTGCTCCCAATCTCTCCTGCCTCATCTTGAGCTCACAAGCTGAGCTGCCTCTCCTGAGAAGAGGAGGAAAACTGGGCTCCCAGAGGCTTGTGGCATTGGGAGGGCAGGAACACAATCTCTCCTTTTCCACCTGCACCCATAGGCAGCAGAAGTGGAGCTGCAGGGACCATGGCTCCTCTGCCAAAGCTGCCTCTGGGCTAAGGGCTGGCTGCAGCACCCTTTCAGTCCCACCAGGATCAGCAGCCCTCCAGCCTCTGCCTGCCTGCAGGCAACTCAGAAAAACAGGATAAAAGGTGATCACTCACAAGAAAATTATTCCTTTACAATACTCTACTGAGGTAAACCCGACCTTCAGGGAGATGCTGGGAGGACTCGCTCCTCCCCACTGCCATCACCATGTCCCTCACAGTCACTGTTAAATCGTTGTCCCTCCAGCTCTGGGGAGGGGGATGTGAACTCCTGCTCCCCTAGTACACCCAGAGGCACTGGCCATGGCCATCCTCAGGTTGCTGGGGACACAATCAAACCCTTGAACCACGTGTGTAGTTCAACACCAGGAAATCTGGGGCTCCCTTACTGGCATACACCTCACTCCAGAGAGGTGCGGTGTGGGGACAGCAGCACCAGGCCAGCCAGCAGAGCCCCAGGCACAAGAGTGCCTCTGCAGTCAGAGCCCTCCTCCTTCGCTGGGGCTGCAGCTCCTCTCAGCCACATTTACTGCCCCTGAACCAACTTCACAGCCTCCTGCTGACGGCAATATCCATCTGCCACACGGCGAAGCTGTGGCCGCAGGGAGCCCAGGCAGGGGGCCCTGCCATGGGCTGGCTCCCCGGGAGCCCGGGCACCCCGGCAGGGCCCGGCAGTGCCAGTGTGCAAGTCCAGCTCCCACCCGGCTAATTCAATAAGTCACAGACACCATGACTTCATAAGGCACAGAGGCTCCACAGCTATTAGGGGAATTGGGAGCAGGGGGAGGAGGAGCTGAAATGGAGAAGGGATGGAGATGGGGAGGGTGGAGAGGGGGAAGCTAAGACAAGCAGCAGAACAAAACATCCCATAAATCATGAGGAGCTGCTGAAATACCAGAACAAATGACCCCATAGCTTGGCCATTGTTCCCGAGCGAGGGCTTAAAGCGCTCCCAGTTGAGACAAAGCGCCTCGCGTTTCGTTTCAACGCCGCCGTGCCGGCCCTGCCGGGATCTGTGCTGGGCACAGCCGGGCTGGGGGGGTCGTGCCTCGCCTTTGGTCTGCAGCTGGCACCGGCAGGATGGGGACGGCGACCCTCTGAGCAAGGCTGGCTCACCACAGAACGCGCTGCCCAGGCGGTGCCTGCCGCCCAGCCCGCCCGGAGCATCGCCTCGCTCCCCCATGCCCACACAGCTCCCAGGCTCCCGCACTTCTCCCCTTCCCCTGCAAGGCTCAGGGCCTCATCTTCCTGGTCTGCCCCTGCCCAGGCTGAGAGCTTCCCGGTCTGGGAAGAGAAAGAGCTTTAAGGCTCCTCTGGAGTGAGACAACTCGAGTAGGGCTGTGAAACCTGGAGCAGCCCTGAGCCCGCTGTCCTCGTGGTGCTGCTACTCTGCCTCCCGAAAAGTTGATGACAACTCGCTTTGTGCTGGCTGACTCTGGCAAAGGGACAAATGTCACACAGACAGTCCTGGGGACAGTCCCACACTACTGTGGACAGCTGTGGGAATGGCAGCAGGCTCTCAGTGAGCTGTGCAATAGCAGTGCGATTCCCGTGCACTGGGTCAGAACTGTGGGATGGATCAGCCGGCAGCTCGGCACCACCTCCAGGCCCTGCAGCTCCACCAGGACCACAGCACTCGGTGTCAGGAGGGGAGGACCCCATGGATGGGGACAGGTCATCTGGCTGCCTGCCCGCAGCAGCGACAGCACCAGTGCTAGGAGGCACTTCCACAGCAGAGACCCCATGCCCAGCCACACAGGGAGAACCTCCACACCACTGCAGACTGCTCATAGGGGAAACATTACACTATGACACTCTAAATAACTTCAGGGAAACAGCTCCCTTAAAAAACTCCTTTATAACCCAACCCAAAGCACAAGGCAGAGTGCAGCAGTAGCCACGTGTGCCACCACCCCCAGGCAGATGGTGCCAGCCAGGTTCCCCTGTCCGGTGGCTCCTGCTCGCTCGGCACCTTGCAGCCTGTGGTCTGCAGGGTGGCTGCCAGGCTGGCAGCTCCCCGTGCATCCCAGCCTTTGGCGGCTCGGAGCCGGCATCCAGCGCCATGCCATGGGTCAGGCAGCAAAACAAGCTGCAGGCAGGGCTGAGCCTGCCGCCAGGAACAGACACGCTGCTGCCAGCACGGCTTCAGCCTCGTGGTGGGCAGCCAAGGAGCAGGACCGAGATAACAGCACGGGGGGGAGACAGGAATGCACTGCATTTTTCCTGAGCCGCCGTGGGAATAGGCTATTCCAACCGTGGATCACAGGCAGGCTGCCTGACAGGGAAAACACGAGGAGCCCAAGGAGAAAAAGCACTGAGAAAGCAATGAAGAAGAAAATAGAGGGAAATCAGGGTGAACAAGTGGGGAGTATGGGAAAAGGAGTGTGGCGGTAAAGCAAACCCAGGAGCAAACAGAAGAAGGAAAAGGAAGGCATTGCAAAATTCAGACGATTTGCAAAATGCATTGTTAGATTTGTGAATTTAACGAGGAAAAAAAAAAAGTGGAGAGAGTTACAGCATTTAAAGGTTCTTCACAGAAGGGACAAAAGGATTTCAGAAGGACAAACCTGCCAGGGCTGAAACTGCCAGTGAGCAGGGGAGCTGAGAGGATGTGAGAGGGAGCAGAGGCTCCCAGCTCGGCCCACACAAGAGCAAACGAGGGATCCCAGCCCTTCCATTGGACTGAGCCCCACTTCAGAAGGAAGATAAACAGGGAGCACGTCTCAGGTGGCAGGCACTGGAGGAAAGGAGGCCTCAGCTCGCTCTAAGTGGGGAAAGTAGGGATTGCTGGAGTTTTGGCATTGCTGTAGGACAGTGTGAGGTCTCTGTGGGAATCACTAGCTTTCACCTTCTTCACCCCAGCAGCAGAATGTGGTGGGCTTCAAGTCAAGAGTGCTTTAGTGCCTTGTGTTTGGGCTGGGGAGCCAGATTAGGACCAAAGACCACAGAAAGCAGAGCTTTAATAAACAGAATCCCAAATCCTTGCTTGCCTCAGTTACCAGGTTTTGCCTCATTTGGAGCACAAGCTGCCTTGGTGACAGTCCAACAAAGAGGACGAAGGCAATTAGCAAACCTGGGCAAAACCAGACATGTGCAGCCCCCAGGTTTCTCCTAAAGATGGGGAAAGCCCTTCTTCAGCACCTCCCAGCAGCAGGACACCGACACAGGGAGCCATGGGCTGAGGTGATCCAGCACATGCACGGGCCCAAACACTGGGGACTTTGTGGAGCTGGCTTTGAAAAAAATACCCTAAAAAAGGCCTAATAATGAAGTATTTATTTCAGTAAACAACATATGAATGAAAGAAGTGTTTTCTCATACTTCACTTTTTCTCTGCCTTCTCTCCCTCCTCCCCCAGCAATTTTGTTTTTAATAAGTGGAACTAAAAGGGCTCCACTTGCTGCGGGCTGGGCTGGGCAGCAGGGCCTGGTGCAGCACAGGAACATGTGCCCCACGACCAGAGCTGTCTTGTGCTTGGGGGAGCACGACCCTCCAGCATGTCCCGGCCACCGAGCCAGGGAGATGTGCTCTGATGGACAGATGTCCTGCCAGACCTGCCTCAGGAGCACCTCTGGGCTCGGCAGCAGCACAGGACATCCAGCCCCATGTTCCTTGTGGCAGTAAAGGACTGCACCTCCTGGCCCAGGGCTCCTGGCACTGGGGGAGGGCCAAGTGCAGGTGAAGGCATCTGTGTCCTGTCCCTCCTGGCTGTGCTCAGGGCAGGAACACAGTGTCAGGCAGACTCTGTGATCCTGTGCCGCTCCTTCTCTTCTACCTCAGCTCCATCCACCCCTACCTGAGCACCTGAACAACTGGGAACACTGGAAAACTGGCTCAGCTTGCCCTGTGTGGGGATGGGTTGTACTGACAATGCTTTGGCAGGAATTTCAAGCAGGAAACTCTAATCCCTACCCCAGATTGACGCCCAGCTTCCCAAAGCAAAGAGCACAGATGATGTCACACTTTTCTACCTCCTCCTTGGCAACAGCCAACAGCAGGTTGAGAAGCTGTCCTTTGCCTTCGAGCCTTGGGTCAAGATGGGCAGAATTCTCAGAAGCTGCAGATTTGGGAAAACCTGGTCCAGTGCTTTTTCATGCCGCCCCTGCCCGTGTGGGATGAGCTGAACCCGTCACACACAGTGTGGGTGTTCACCTCTGTGCAGAAGCAGGTGAAAGGATGCAGTGGCAATCCTGGGCTATAAGTACAGACAGATTTGATATGGGTAGGTATTTGCTCTGGAAGACAAATTAGGCATCTGTAGATTTGCCAGGATACGAGCCAAGATTCCCATCAGGCAGAGCACTGAGGAGCAGCCTCACCTGCAGCACAGGATGGTTTGGAGTGACTAACTGAGGGTGCTGATCCTGCTGTGATGAGCAGAGATCCCTGATGATGTACAGGGAACACAGAGAAAAGCTGTTTCACAACAAGGAAATGGCCAGAATATCCCTCAGCAGGTCATGGCTGGAAAAATCTCCAAATGCCTCTCCCAGGACCTGTGCAGGTGAGATAGATGGGAGCAGGCAGTAGGCAGGGTCCTCAGCCCACTGCCACCCCTTATCACTGTGACTCTCTGGGGTGACCCCTCCTCTGCCAGCACCTGAGCTCCAGCAGCCTGACCTTCCCAATCCTGGCTGCCGCGGTGACGTCTGATCCAGCTCAAGATGCCTCCAGGCCATGGATAAAAGCCCCAGCAGGGGGTGGGAGCCCTGCCTGGCTGTGCCTGTGCCCCTGCAGGATGGGGACATCAGGTCAGTCTCTCACAGCCCCACTAGCAGTCCGGGAAGCAGGGCGGGGGGGGGTTTGGCCAGGGGAGCGTGGCTGTAAAATCGGGACAGGTAGGAGGGATGGTCCAGAGATCTCCTTTAATCCATTTAAGTGACCATGTGCTCTCCAGGCAGCACCAGAGGCCGCATGGCCTGGAGCTGTTCCCCAGAGAGCACCTGGTCCAGAGGCTGCATCCAAAGACCAGAGGCCGTGGCTAACCTGACAAGGTACAGGGTTTACCTGGGTTAGGGGTCCAATTGTAGCTGTAGGGCAGGAGCTTGACCCTGTAAGTCTAAGGTCCAGCTTCCTGCTTCCCAGGGTCGTAAGCCTACTCATTGCTGCAAAGAATTTGGGCCAGTTTTGATTTATCCCAGTTAATTTGGCTGCCACAAGCCCCGGGCTCCGGCAACGGCACGTGGCGAGCCAGGGGCCAGGGCAGTCCCTCCTCACCCCCAGCCTGTCTCCAGACTGCTTCACAAAACCCCTCTAAAACAGCATCCTCTACCACTGCTGCCAGCCACTGCTGCACAAGGTGCTTTGCCAAATGCAAGACAGATGGTTTCCCCCAGGAAAGGGGGGAGTGGGGGGAAATGTAGCACAAATATCCCCCAGCAGGGCTAAACTGGGACCTGGGGGCTTCAGAGACACAATTAGAGAGGAAGGAGATTTGCTGACTTCTCATGCTTCTTTGCTATGAATAAAGACAAACTCTGGTTGTTTTTAATGAGCTCTTCGCTGTTTCCCTATCTGCTGCATTACAAATTCACGTATTTGTCTCTTTGGGAGATTGAGAACAATTGCAGACCAGGTCTCCTCATGACATCCTCTTAGTAAAGAGGAAGAAAGTTGTGAAAGTGGAGAAGAAAGCAGTCTGTCCCCAAATATCCTGAATTCCTTGTCTGGTTCATTAATACCGGGTGAGCTTTGATGCTCAAGGAACCTCACAGATAGAGGAAGCCTTTGAGGAGGGTTCCACAGCCTAACACTAAAGTGTTAGAAGACACAATAAATGCCAGACAGATCTCCAAAAAAAAGCAGGGAAATTGAAAACCAAACTCAACATTCTTGCAATTTCTAGGCATTTTTCTTCTTCTTTTTTTTTTTTTTT
>VYXF01002741.1:11264-142090 GCA_013397295.1 Polioptila caerulea | reverse complement strand
CCTCTCCTCTCCTCTCCTCTCCTGCCTGAACCAAACAAAAAAAAGAGAAAAAGAGAAGCTGTTTCTCAGAACTGGGAGCTCCCTGCCTTTCCTCACAGTAATTAGGCCAGCCCCGACCAGCTAACAGTTTTTTCCCCGATACATTTTAAACACAGACATCTTCAATTCATTAACTGCTTATTGATTTATTTTTCAGCTTATGAATTGCTGGGGATGGGGTGGAGACAGCTTTCTGGAGAGGGCTCTTGTCTCTCCAGTTCCCGCAGGCAAAGAGCTGTTCAGACCTTCCAGGGTAATTCTTTACATTCTTGAGAAAAAATCCTACTTTGATGTAAAGGATGAGGTTTGCCTTAAAAGCAACCCAACACAAAATCCAAACCCCAGCTTTCCCCCGCTCATAGCTGGAGGAAGAGGCAATGAAGAGGAGGGATCCTGGTGCCCATAGAGCAGAGCCCAGTATCAACCCCATCCCCACCACCCCGATCCCCTTTGATCTGTTGTCAAAGCTCAGCTGGAATGAAGAAGATCCCATTTAGGGAGGGCTGAGAGGTGGGCACTGACAGCCAATGTTCTGCAGCAGCCCCAGGCATGGTGTGGACACCGGGAGGAGCAGGGCTGACCCAGGAATGGGGCTGGGCAGTGGGAGCAGGTGCTGCTGGTTCCCTACAGCACCACCTCAGTGGCATTTGGCTCTTCCTGCCCCTTCCCACCTGCCCAGGAGGAGCTCCTGCCACCCTGCAGGGATGAGGGCTCCAGCTCCATCTGAAAGGATGCTGGGGGTGTTTATCTCCTGAGATCTGGGGACTGCCTGGAGACTCCTGCCCCATCTGCTGTGCTGATCCCATCTCCACCACACTCCCTGCACCATTACAGCCACCCCTCCCAAACTGGTCCCCAGCAGGGATGAGGGGCTGGGAAATCCTAGATACCTTGCACAGAGGCAGGAAGGCAGCAGCCCCTGTGACAAGTGCCTCTGTGGTGCCAGTATATGGCCCTTGCAATGACCACCATGGGGACAATTACACACCCAGGAGTTTTATACCTGGCTGTATACACCTGTCCAAGCATGGTAGGAGCAGCCACTGCATCCTGGAGAAGCCACCTGGGTGTCCAGGAATACGTGGCCTTGCTGTGAGTCCCTGGTCATGGTATCAAGGGAAAGGCACAAGGATGGATGCTCGCAGCCCAGGGCAGGTGCTGCCCAGACCTGCCTGATGCAGGACAGAGAAGCCAGTCCATCTATGAGTCAGAAGCTGACCAAGAATCTTGGGGTGCTGATTTCACCCCCTAGACCTGCCGGCCACCACATCCAGCTGCTACAGCCCAGGTAAAGGAATGGCTGTGACAGCTCTGACAGCTCAACACCTCCACCCTGAGAGCCGTCAGCAACTCACCCAGCCATGAGCCAGCCTCCTCACCTCTGCCAGACCCCAAAGCTTCAGCAGAAGCATCACTAATTAGAAGCTAGGAGCACATTACAGATCATCTGGAGATTTACACAGAGCTGCTTTACATAAACCCTGCTGCAGAAGTGGGGATGAATCATACCTGCTCTGCCATGGCTGCCCCTCGCCCCAGCAGGGCCCTGAGCTCCTGTGCTCAGCTGCTCCGGGCCCCAGGGCTCAAGGTGTTCCCAAGGCCAGGATGCTCCCAGAGGCACGGTGTACCCGGGGCTGGGATGCTCCCACAGGTCCGGTGTGCCCAGGGCTGGGATGCTCCCACAGCGCAGGCTATCGTGCTTGGTTTGGGCTCTGCAGGTGGCAGCGGGGATGAGCCTCCAGCACAGGGAGGGGGATGCTCTTGGGACCACACTATTACTTCCCAAGTGCTTTCCAGACAATGACAGATGTCCCTGTCCCTTAAGAAGGATCAGCATTAGAGATTTTGAGGTAGAAGCAGGGAAACTGAGGCACACAGAGGGCATGCAGGTAAGACAGACTCCCTGTGGCTGTCAGCATCCTTCCGCTTGTGCGCTTATCTGACAGGCAAGATTTGGGTGCCTTCCCCTGCCAGGTCCACACACTCAGCCCTGCAAGTGCTGGTCTGGGGAGCAGGCAGCCCCAGGTGCCACTGTCATCTTGAGCCAGCTCCATCCCAGACACAGGATGGGGACAAGGCCAGCACTGCTCCCCCAGTCCTGCCACGACACAGCACTGCTCCAGGTCCATCCGGGCAGGATCCAGACTCACCTGCCCAGCCCTCCATCAGAGGAAGCACCTCTGCAGCAGCTCAGCACCGGAGCAGTCAGGGTTGGCACAGCAAACACAGCTGGCATCTGCCAAGGCAGTCCCCACACATCGAGAGGACATGTGGGAAAAGCCATCAATTGGAACATCAGCCCCAGCACCGGGAAGAATTGTCTCCTGACAACCAGAGAAGGTTGTTCAGCTACTGAGCTGTATCATAAATCACACCTCTATGACTTGCCATCTGTCAGCCAGATCACACGTGTTCAGAGTCCCATGTCAGCATTTAAGTCAGAACATGGCATCTTTTCCCAGAAATAATTATCAGTGCTGAAGGCTCTTGCAGCAATATCCATCCTCAGCCCTTCCCTCCAAAGCTCTGGATGGAACAGAGCTGGCGTTCCCAGAGGGCAGGACCACCACTGTGGCACAGCCATGAACAGCCTCCATGTCTCCCCTAAGCCCATGGCTTCAGGCACACGGAGGGGCAGAGTCTGGCACGGCAAACTCCCCCCTGGCATCAGCCATGGCACCCAGCACCCTGATCAGAGCAGGCAGGGACAAGCAGAGGCAGAGGCTGCTGCTAAAGAGAGATGGGGGACAGTGCTGTCCCCAGCCTGGTGTGTGCTGAGAGCCCGAGGGTGTCCCACCAGGATGAGCAGGGTGCCCAGAGCAGCACTTGGACTCCAGCCTGGCCAAGGGGAAGAGTCCAGCTAAGCACAGCTCCTGCTGCCCCGACGCACTGTGTGACACCAGTCTGTGCCCATCCCTTCACCACACAGGTTTTCTGGGAGTCCAACCCCCCAGGGGTGACTGCCAAAGCCCCCAGCCTGCCGAGGCAGTGGGAAGGCAGGCAGAGCACAGACATGGCAGGCCGGCAGCCTGTCTCCATCCTGCCTGTGCCTCCAGCAGCTCACTGAGCCACCACCGGACACGGCACCCCAGCACACAAATCCCTCAGCTGCGCTGGGATGAGGACAAGGGGCCGAAGCGCCGCCCTCCACCCCCTCGCCGGCCAGGCAGGCGGATGAGCAGTGACATTTCCCAAGGCTCCGTACAGAAATACATGGGCACTGGGTTCATCCCTCCGGCTTCACCTGCCATGCACAGGCGTGAATCCGGCCGGGGGCTTGCAATCACCACTGCGTTCTCCACACCACAACTGGGAAGTGATGACAAGCAAAATCCTGATGGCTCTGCATCCCTCCCTCGCTCCCTCCCCTGTAGCCATCCGCTAAAAGCCTTTTGGCAGCTCGCAGCCGCCGGCGTGAGTGTGTGCCTGCAGGAGCACATGCTGTGCCCCTGTTGGCACAGCACCACTCTGCCATGGCTAGGGACACCAGGAGCCACGCAGGCACAGCTGCACCAAGCCACGGGTCACGAAAGTGCCAGCCCAGGCATCAGCACAGGGTGACCGGCACCAGCAACACCTCTGCTCCGCCAACGCACCCAGCCAAAGCCCTCACCACCACAAGCGCACCAGCCAGCCATCCCACAGCACATCACATCCAGGCAGGAAAAGCTCCCACTTGTTGCACACTTTCCAGCCTGAGACTCAGGAGCCAGCATGTGCCTGTGGCTCTGAACAAGCCCAAATGTGGGCAGGCAGCTCCCAGCTTCTTCCATAGCACAGGCAGCAGTCCTGGGATGGGCCGTGGGCTCCAGGCAGCTCAGGCAAACAAGCATCGTTTCAGCTGGTCCTCTCTCCTCGGGCAGCAGTCCCTGCACAAAGAGCTCTGAGCTGGGCTTATCCCCGTTGGCATCCCAGCTGCAGCCAGCGTGGAGAGCGTGGCTGCTCCCAGGGCAAGCAGCGCGGGGAGCACACAGCCCTGCACTCCCTGCAGCTGTGGGCTTTGCCTGCTGTCACCGGCTTATTTGCACAGGGACAGCCAGGATAAAACAGAGGGGAAATAGCCAAAGCTGGAAAGGTTCTTCCCAAGAAGGGAGCAGTCTTTTAGGAGAGAGAGGGTTTGGGAAGGACAGACTCATGGCCACGAACATGCAGTCAGCCTCCAGGCAAGTGCTGGCCGCGCACACCGCTCCAGCAAGCCCCGCTCACCCGCGGCACACTTCCACTGACCGCAGTCCCGGACATGAGAGTGTCTCCAAAGCAGCAGCCAGGGCCAGGACCCCAGTGAGCCGTGCCCAGCTGTGCCCTGTAGGGACAGGAACAGGGACAGATGCCCGCAAGCCACGCGAGCGATGCTTACTCACCTGCACAGCCTCTGCTCCCTCTGCTCCTGGTGCTCGGCTCACCCACTGCCAGAGCAGCAACTCATCCCAGAGCGTCTCTTCGGGAGAGTCCCTGTCCCCTCCATGCACACTCCCATCCTGAACGGGGTCCCCTGCTCCCATCTGCGTCGCCTGACCTCCTCAGCTGCCACCTCCGCTTCCCTCACCCATCACCTCAGGTTTCTCGTTTGCTCTGTGCTTGGCTCTTTTCTTTTCTTTTCTTTTTTTTTTTCCTCCCAATCTTGTTTCTATAGAAACGAGATTAGCAGAGGGGGAAATAAAACAGCCCCATGTGACTCAGATTCCGACACTGAAGAATCTCCTGGTTGCGCCTGTTGTGGCTTTACATAACCAGGGACCCGTGTGGGCTCAGATGGGGCCACCGGGCTCGGACCAGGGAGGGACACAGGGCTCAGCCAAGGAGAACCAGGCTCAAGTGAGCAGGATCAGCTTCAGGTGAGGAGTGCCGGGCTGAGCTGTGGAGGGATTGCCAGGCAGAAGGCAGTGATGCCTCACCTCCACTTGCCTGGGGTTTGCTGTGACACTCCTGATGAAGTGACATGTCACCAAACCCTGCTGGCACCCCTATGAGCCCCTGCCCCCCTGAGTGCTCCTGCCTCACTACCTGTTCCCATTGGGAAGAGGAGGGAGCAGAGACAGGGATGCTGAAAACTACTCTGAGTCCCACCAAAACCTCTGGGGTTCCCACGTGAGCTTTGGAGGAGGAAGCCCCAAGACCCCCATGCTGCAGGCTGTCCTGTCCCTGCCCTCAGCACTCGGGAAAGTGCTTTGGGCCACTGCCCTCCAACCTTCCTGGACTCAGGGGTGACCATGCATGCAATCTGGTGAGCTGCAGATAGCCACATATTCCATATTCCATATCCCACTCTGCTGACATTCCTCCTACTCAATTTCCCGAACCACTGAGCATTGCCTGCGCTGGGGCACACAAACCACAGACTGAGCACTTCCATCCCTGTTTTGGGGACTGACACAGGACACTGCCTACAGGGACTTCCCAAGCCCAAACCTTGGCTCCAGGTGAGCTGGGAAGTACCGAGGACCCTGCCTGAGGACCCTCCATGTGCCCCCTTGGCTTGGGGACAGATGCTGATTGCACATGACAAGTGCTGCCTGCCAGGGTCACCCATCCAGGGCTTCTGCTGATGAACTCCTGTGTCTGTATGGGACACTGCCCTTCTGCTGCACCTCTGGAGGCTCAACCCCCACTCACCCTCCACTCCCCAGGTGCTGCCCGGGACTGAAAAAGAGGCAGCATGCCCTTTTACTTAGGTATTTTTTATAGTGACAGGACAAGGAGAAACGGTTTTAAAGTAAAAGAAGGGAGATTTTTATTAGATGTTTGGAAGAAATTCTTTGCTTATAGTGTGGCGAGGCCCTGGCACAGGGTTCCCAGATAAGCTGTGGCTGTCCCTGGACCCCTGGAAGTGTCCAAGGGCAGGTCGGACAGGGCTTGGAGCAACCTGGGGTAGTGGAAAGTGTCCCTGGACATGGTAGAGGGGTGGAACAAGATTATCATGAGGGTCCCTTCCAACACAAACCATTCCATGATTTCTAGGATTCTATGAAATGGGACTGTAGGATGATGTCCTGTCAGAACACAGCAGTGAGGTGCCTTCCCCATGGAACAGCACAGGAGCTCAGCAAGGCAGCAGAACATCTCAGGAGGTTTGGCTCCTGCCCAAAGGACAGGGCACTGGCTTATCCAGTTTCTCCAAGTGCCTAGTTTTCCTCTGGGATTTCAGCGTCCCACTTCCCAGGCTGACTCAGCCGTGATTAGCTGGTGAGCTCTGCTGCTGTGAGAGCCCCAGGCCTGCCTACAGGACATGACATTAGGAAACCCCTCCCCCCGGGGCACAGCGCTGTTCAAGGGGGTCTCAGCACCCTCCCTGACAAGCTCAGAACAGATCAGACAGCATGTCAGAGCAGCTGTGGGCAGCCACACGGAGAGCGAGCGAGGAATTTGGGCACATCCACCCAAGCAAACTTTTCCATGAGTTATCCCAGAGGGCCGGGATGTGCCAGGGATGTGTGATGTGCCGGGGTTGGGTAGTGATGCAGAGAGGGAGCCAAAGACTGGTGCAGTGCTGTGGGGATGAGCTCTGTGAGGGCCCTGGCTCATCACCTGCTGAGGACACAGCTTCACAACCAAACCACCCTGGCTGGTGGGACCCTGCAGAGCTGGGGGTGCCTGTGCCGAGCCAGAGAGAAGGGTGCTCAAGGGCAAGGGCAGCTGGGCAGCAGCCCAAGGCTTCCCAAGGCCAGGGAGAGGGACCCTGGGGATGCTGCAGATAGGGAGAGAGTGACAGGACTTGCCTGAGAGGTTAAAGAAAGAATGCAGAGGGCTCACCAAAAGGGAACAAGGAGAGATGTCTCGCAGCCCTGGCATATGAGGCTGCAGCTCTAGACCAGTTGATCCTGGTCTAGAGGATCAACTCAGCTGATCCTGAGGCCTCAAACCATTCTTCCCCTGCCACAGCTCACCTCAACATGAGCCATTGCTCTGATTACACTAAAACAGTAAAGATGGGTCAGAGTGCAGCCCTCCCTGAAAACCACAATTCAGGCAGCCCCTTTCATGGGCCCATCACAGCTGTGGTCACTGGGGACTTGGGGCAGGGGTTTTTACAACAGAAAACTCTTAGTGGTTACTGACACTTGCCAGATATTGGGGGACATAATCAGAGCTTAAAGCCTGTCAAGTGAGCGGCGCTGTGCCAAGCCTGGCTCTTCACAAGCCAAGCAGATGCAGCTACCAGGACTGATGCTGGGCTGGCTTCCCTGGGAAGGACGAAGCTGGACCCTGCAGGACCTGACTCTGCAGCCAGAAGCCAGGCAGAGCAGACGGGATCCTCTATTTAAAGTATGATAACAGGGTCACAGAAACGTCTGCCAGCAAAAGCACTTGGATACCTTGATCTAATTATAGCTGGCATTATCAGGCTGCATTACAATTAGCAAGTCAGTGGCCAGTCTCTATTTCTGGCCTGCAACACGAGGCAGGCTGGTATTCCAAGGAAGAAGGAGAAGGGAAGCAGGGGGAGCAGGACGGAGATACCCCACAGTGTGTTTTAAAAAGCAGCACAGCTGCTTCCGAGCACTGTGGACAGGTGAGTTTTATTTGGAGGGTGTTTATGTGGAGAGCCAAGGAGAGAAACCCAACCCACCCGTTCAGCACAGCCTCTGTCAGTCACATCTGAGGGCAGCTCCTGACCCTGCAGCCACCGTTCCCCCCAATGGTGAGGGCTGGCCACACCCTCCAGGTGGACTCCCGGTCCCACCACACCGGTGGGGTCCTGTGCCTCGGGCCAGAAGCCTGGCCCAGCTTTTCAGGGAATTGTTAATTCTGGAAAAGTCCTCTCAGACCATCAAATCCAACCATTCCCCCAGCACTGCCGAGGCAGCCACTAAACCACGTCCCCACGTGACACATCCATACAACTTTTAAATCCTTCTGGGGACAGGGACTCCACCACTGCCCTGGGGCAGCGTTTTCTAACACCTGAGCACCCTCCCAGTGCCTGAGCACCTTCCCAGTGCCTGAGCACCCTTCCATTTCTTCCAGTGAAGACACTTCCCTTAACATCCAATCTTTTCTAAGCCTTTTAGAAGCCAGATTAAGGCAGCACATCCTGTCTGAACTCCACAAAACCTATTCCCATCGGCCTGTTCAGTTTTCAGCACCAGGCCAGTCACTTAAGGACAGTTGACAGCAACCAGCATGCCTGAAAATGGCTGGCATTTTTAGAACATCTTTTTGTTTTCTTTGAAAACCAGAGTTTTGTTAAACTTAGAGCATTTGATGCAAAGTATATGATGCTAATCCAAGCAGAAGGAACCATCTGATGAGTCCCAAATTAAAATGTTCCTTTGTTTTGGCTTTCAAACATTGCATTTTAATACTAATGAACAATCTGAATGGAAGGTAAATTTGCATGTCCTTCCCCAAAAATCCTCCCTCAAAACAATAATTTTACTCATTTGCATTTTGACAATAACAACCGTCCCCTCTCTGACCAACATCTGTGCTGTGACAAGAGATGCTGGGCACATGTGCCACAGCCTGGTGAGTCATTCTGCACCCCAGCATGCCTGTGCCACTGGGGGGACTGGGCCTGCACCAGTATCATCTCCCCCTGAGCAGATACCTTCCACCTTCCAGCTGGAAACCCAGCCCCACAGGAAGCATCCCGAGGGTGGACACAGTAAGGAGGCAGCAGGATGTGCTGCTGAGAGCCCTGGGGTATGAATGTGGTCTGAAAAGGGGCTACAGGACCTTGGAAGAGGTGGGATCCTGAAGACGGTGTAAGGTGATCAGGAAGTTTCTTTTCTCTCCAGATTCTAAGCAATATCTAGGCTGGGATCTGCACACCTGCACCATTGTCACATTAAGATCCTGCGCTCACCATTTGGTGCTGTAAAACAGCTGGAAAGAAGAGAAGGGTTTAGGGCTGCTGCTGGCTGAGAGCTGGAGATGCCCCAGCCCCTAGAATCCCCCTGGGCCAGTGGGGGCAGCAGGAGAGGGGGGAATTCTGCCCCCTCATGTGAGACCACACATGCAGAGCTGCCTGCAGCCCTGGGGCCCAGCCCAGGAATGAGATGGGAGCTGCTGCAGTGAATCCAGAGGAGCCCATGGAGCTGCTCCAGGGCTGGAGCCCCCTGCTCTGGAGCCAGGCTGGGACAGCTTTGGGTGTCCACGTGGAGAAGGATCCAGAGAGAGCTCAAAGCCTCCTCCAGGGCCTAAAGGGGCTCCAGGAGAACTGCAGAGGGACTTGGGACAAGAGATGGAGGGACAGGACACAGGGAATGGCTTCCCACTGCTAGAGAGTTAGATGGGATATTGGGAAGGAATTCTTGGCTGTGAGGTTGGGCAGGCCCTGGCACAGGGTGTCCAGAGGAGCTGTGGCTGCTCCTGGATCCCTGTAAGTGTCCAGGGCCAGGTTAGACAGGGTTTGGAACAACCTGGGATAGTAGGAGGTGTCCCTGCCCATGGCAGAGGGTCATGAACTTCAAGGGTAAGATGAACTTTAAGGTCCTTTTCAATGCAAACTGTTCCACAATCCCACGATTGTGTGTAAGCAAAGATGTTTTTCTGACTCCCAGCCACAAACCAGATCGTTGACAAGGACCATTCCATGCCCGGCACATACCAGTGTGCTTCGCTCTCAATATTAACAGTCTACTTTAAACCCAAAAATTCATCCACACACAGACAACAAATAAATAAAACCTGCAAAATAACATGGTCAGAAATCCCTTTCCTTGGGCAAAATCCCCATCACTTTGCTTGTTTTTAAGAGCTGTATCATTTCCCTCTGCGATTGCTTTTAATGAAGATATCTATCACTCCTTCCTGAGCAGCAGCACAGAGCACTTGGGCTCTTCCAAGCAGGCTGTGTGAGCATGATGGATTGTCCATGTGCCAAGTCAGAGGAACGTGCAGACTCGCTCCTGTCTTGCCAAGAGACAGATTTTCAGAATTCCCCTATGACCAATTACAATTTTATCCCAACTAAAGAGACACCAGGGAAAATAAAGAAAAGGATGAAATCCAATCAAATCCCTTCATTCACATTCAATCAGCAGGGATGGCTGAGGAGGCTCCCGAGGGGTTCAGTCCTCCTGAGAGCTTCACCTCCCTCCACTCCCGCCAGCTGAGCCCAGAAATGGTGAGGCAGCACCATGGCATGCTGGCATGTCCCCAGCCACCCCAGAGTGTGCCTGCAGCCTGCTGTCCCTGTGTGGGGACAGAGGTCCCCTGTGCTGTCCCCAGCCACCCCAGAATGTGCCTGCAGCCTGCTGTCCCTGTGTGGGGACAGAGGACCCCTGTGCTGTCCCCAGCCACCCCAGAGTGTGCCTGCAGCCCGCGGAGAGGGGCCCGGCGCCCCGGGGAACGTGCCATTGTTTAGTCTGTGAGCAGTGCTGGCGCTGGAGCCGCCTCTTGTTTTCCATGGCCCTGCATCCCAGGCTGTGCACAGGAATGGAAAAGCTTGTTATTCTGGGCTGCCGGGCGGCCCGGCCCTTCCAAGAGCCGGCAGCAGTGATGTGGGGATGTGGTTTCGGCCGCAGAACCTCCGTGGCTTTGGCTCCTGGCTGGCACTCATCTCCTCCAGCAGGCCACACCGCCTGCCACCCGTGACCAGGACAGGCAGGTGACAGGAGCCAGCTGTGCCACACATGTGTCCAGGTGTGCTTGCACGGGCCCTGAGGGAGGGTGAGGGATGGGAGAAGGGTGATGGAGAATGAGCCCAGAGCCCAAAGGCACCAGGGCAGCTGCCCAGGAATGGAGCCCTCAGCATCCCACTGGCCTCGCTGCAGAGGAGCGGAGCAGAGCAGAGCCAGGACACGGCTGACTGGGGGATGGAGCACTGGGACCCGGAGGGGCTGGGGAGTCTCCTTCCCCAGAGAGATCAAAATCACATCCAGGCACGATCCTGGGTAACCTGCTGTGGGTGGCACTGTGCTTTAGCAGGGGTTGGACGAGGTGATCTCCAGAGGTGCCTCCCAACCCCAACCACTCCCTGATCCCACGGCACACAGCCTGAGCCAGGGCTCTGCTGCCTCTGCAAGGTCTGTGTAGCTGGGGGTTCTGGTGGCCCCCAAGGGCACCCAGTACCTCTGTTTCACTCACAAAGTTCCTCAAATGGGTAAAGACCTAGCAAAGAAATTAAGACATATTAAATCCCAACCTATGGAGGATCCTGGGCAACCAAATGGAAGAAGGAGAATGGCAGAATACCACAAGTCTGATTGTGAGATGTAACACTGGTGTTCACCAGCACCAAACAGGAAAAACTCATTGAAGTGTTTTAATGGTCAGAAAAACACGACCATAAAATGCCAGCATGTTACCACAGCACTGTTCTGCCTTCTGTGGTTCCCCTCCTACAGAGAGTAAGCGATTATTAGGGACAGCTGGGCCCACACCACAGAGGCCACCCCACTGCCAGCATCTCCTGGTCCCAGGATGGGCTGCAGGAGGATGCAGAGCTGGGGGAGCACCTGTGGAACTCATTCCCTGGCCTCTGGGTGGATCTGGCTGGGAGCTGGGAGGTGGAGACCCCCCAGGCCGCAGTTCCAACCACATTTGTCCATGCTAAGCAAAAGTGTCCCTCTCTGGTTTTCTCTCAGGACTTGTGAGCAAATCAGGAATTAAACAAACCCCAGTATCCGGGGCTCGCTGCAACTCACGGTCTGCAACTTTTCCTCTTCCCTGTGTCCCAGTTCTTCCCAGCTCAGTGAAAACCCCTGCCCACCTTACCCAAGGCACTTCAATATGCATGAGGATGCAGGGCACTGCTCAGCAGCCCTTGAAATAATGGGGACCAGGAAAAGGGGAAAAACATCCTTACAGGCAAACCATGTCTTCTTCAAACTGCCTCCTAGTCTAAAATTTCCCTTCAAAAGGCATGACAGGGAGTTACAAAGGTCCCTCTTGCAAGAAGGGGGAAATGCAGGAGAGAAAAGCCCTTGGCATGCCTCCCCTGCAGCCGGCTCCAGCCCCCGCGGCTGCCATGGAGGTTTGAGGGACTTGAAGGGATTTGCGACGCAATAAAAACATTCCTGCTTGCAAAGCATGAAACCCCAAAAGTTTATGGGAAACCACTGTCTTCGGGATGTCTGCATATCTTCAGGCATCCTGGGAGCTGTAGTTCAAAGAAACCAAGAAAAATCAAGCAGCCGATAATGACGGTTTCTGGATGGAGATTGTGTCACTATTGGCTCCCATACGAAAGCCTGAATTTCTGGGATGCTGAGCCCGTTTCTGCAGCCAAGTGAGAGCAGAGCTCCTTGGCGCCTCGGGCATGAGGGACTCCAGCACCACAGCGATGGAGTGAGAGGCACCCAGGGAAGGGCAACCCAAAACCAGGCATTGGCTGGGCAGGGGGATGCACTGCAACCCAAAACCAGGCATTGGCTGGGCAGGGGGATGCACTGCAACCCAAAACCAGGCCATGGNTGAGAGGCACCCAGGGAAGGGCAACCCAAAACCAGGCATTGGCTGGGCAGGGGGATGCACTGCAACCCAAAACCAGGCATTGGCTGGGCAGGGGGATGCACTGCAACCCAAAACCAGGCATTGGCTGGGCAGCGGGATGCACTGCAACCCAAAACCAGGCATTGGCTGGGCAGGGGGATGCACTGCAGCAGAGGCCAAGAGGGACAGGCCAAAGGCATTTTCAGGGCCGGGAACCTGGCTGGAGCACGGCTTTGCCTGTGAGCTAAAATGTCTGTGCCTCAGTTTCCCCACAAACTCTTATTAACCCCTCATTCGCAAAGGCTGAGAGGAGTGGCTTTGCTGTTTGAACACCCATGGGGAGCTGAACTCCTCAGAAGCCACAGCACCAGCAGCACTGAATCACCTCCAGGCCCATTTCCTCTGAGCCCATGAAGGACAGCTGTGCCAGCCAGGCCACTGAAAGGCACTTTATCCCCACACAAGACACTCTTCGTGCAAGAGTCACCTCCCAGCAGGAGAATCAGCCGCATGTAATGTGACACCCTGCAGATGAGGCACTGCACATCAGCAGAAGTGCTACACCTGAAAGGCCCTGGGATGCAGGGACAATGCTGGGGGCACAGAGAGGTGGCAGGCTGTGTATCATCCTGGACTGAGCGTGGAGTGATGCAGGAGATACTTTCATTTCCAGCCAAAGGATCCTGCAGCAAAGACCACAACCTGGGTAAAGCCAGCACTGGGGACACAAGCCAGGCAGGTGACTTTCTCACTGCCTGCTTTGTATCGTGGGCCAGAGCACCAGACTGCCCCGTGGCTGTGCCAGGCCCTCCCTGACATGGGACAACATCTGCCCACTAACACAACCATGGGGACAAACCCACAGCATCAGGCTTTGCACCAGCTGACCCCACCAACCCCAGCACAGCATGCTCTGCCAACTGCTGCGAGCCTGAAGGCCTCAAAAGTGGTTTCCTTCCCTTGGAGAGCAAAGATAGAGAGCTTGTCCTTGGGGAAACCCTGTAGCCCTGAAGAATAAAGCAGAGGTGGAGCACTCACACTGGCAGTAGCAGCACGGCTGCTATTCCATGGATGGTCTCCAGCTGTGGCATCTTCCCGCTACAGAGCAGAACATGTCGCATGCTGTTGCCAAAACCACACGTTGGTGCTTGCCAAACACGGCCCACAGGGTGGGAACACCACAGGGGCAGGTCCCCAGGACACAGCACTCTTCACACCTCACTGCCACTGTCACACAGCAAGGGCTCTCAACTCCTCAGCACCGCTCCAGCGTGACAAGTGCAGGGCCAGAGGCCACTGCAGCCCAGAGCTGAGTATCTGGAGGTTCTGCAGACAGACACCTTGGTTTTGCAGAGCTGAGCCCTCTGCTCTGGAAAAGAGTGGCTGGAACGTTTCTGGGCCAGCTGTGCCCCCACTTGCAGTGGAAAGGGCACCCTGAAAAAGTCAAGGCCAGGGCACATAAGCTGAAGACCTACCAAGATTTAGGACATCATGCTGGTGCCTCTTGCTCCCTTTTCCTTGACTGCCAGACTCACGCAGCAATCCCGATCTCCCCTGGAACTGAACCCAGATTGACTGAAACCACCTTGTGGACCCAGCCAGTTCCCTGTTCCAAAGCTTCCAAACTGCAGGGAATAAGGAATAGCCTCTGGGGTGCAATGCCAGCAGCTACTCCACTGACAGAACCCTGGACACAGAGAATTTCAGATTTCCTGTGCTGACAGGGAATGATCCTCACAGATACTCTGCATTTGACCTGAGGCCATGGAAAAGGCTTCCAAAGCTGAGTGACAGCACTGAGATTGTGAGTGTGTGGTTGAATAGAAGTGTGTTATCTCACAGGGTGACAGATTTAGAGTTTGGGGGTTTGGGATATAGTAATATATATGTAACAAGCTGGAAGGTTTAGGGCATAGTCATCTTCTTCTTCTTCTCCTTCTTCTTTACAAGTTTGGGTGATTTTGAGTAATTGATTGGAAAAATCCACAGTGCGGGACACGGGTAGCTAGTTATTGGGTTAAAAGTAAAAATAACTTAATTGGCATCTCATAATTGAGTACTTCAAGCTTAAAAAAACCTAAAAGACATTACTCTGTACTCCATTTTTTATCTGTTAATGTAGCATGTAGAAGTACTCACAGTCAGTGAGGATGTAACTTAGACAAGAAATAATAAACATCCAAGTCCAAGCAAAAATTCTGTCTCTCACACTTTTAATCCTGACCCTGAGATGAAGAACCAGATAAAGCAAGGTGTTCTCCTCACTCCACCTCTGCCAAGGCAGGAGGTCTGTGCTGTGGTCTGGCAGTGCTTGTCCCTGCTCACTCCAAACCTCAGTTTGGAGCCCTTGTTCTGCTCCTCAGAGCTGATAAAACCCAAGTGAAGAAGATGGTGGGGGCTGCAGGAGCAGAGCAGATGCTCTGAAAGCAGGACTACCTCCCAGCCAAGCACAGGCAAAGCACAGCATGTGCCTCGAACACCCTCCTCCCGCACTGCCCAACCCTGACAGAGTCTTTTCATGGCACCACGAGCCTCAGGAATGGACATCTTCAAAGCAGAACTCCAGGGAGAGGAGGGAGGAGCAGGAAGCTGCTGTTATGGGCCATTCCTGAAAGGAAAAGCAACCACCTGCGTTCAGAGCACCTCTCAGAAGCTGGAAGAACACACAGGGTTTGAGACAGGCTGGCTCAGTGCCCCCCAGCATGTACCCTAGGCCTTCTGCAGTCATTTCCCTTTGAATTAACGCCACTTTTCAGATCTGACTGACAGTGCTGACATCTGTCTATTACACCAGGAGTCATTCCCAAAGTTCTTGTATCTTTTTCCAAAAGAGCCAAAGCAGCAAAGGGGCATTAACCAGGGAGACAGTGGGCACAGGGAGGGAACATGCTGTTCTTTGACAGGATCCATGCTAGTGAACATTATAAAATTAAAGATCAGGAAAAGCTCAATGACAACTTCAGCCCTAGAGAAGCTGCCATTCAACCCCAAGGAAAACAGCCAAGAAAGAAGAAAGTTCACTGTGGATTCTGGGTCCACGTGCCAGAACTTACACCTCCAGCACCAGGTTGCTCCATTAAAGCAGAGTCTGACAACAGGCTCACCACAGAGGCATCCCAAGGCCCCCTGCTAATTGTGGGTATGATTTCAGCCAGCCACCAATCAATCCTGACAGAAAGCACTTAGGTGATAGCTGAACCAGGGCTTTGCAAGCCACTAAGAGCACCACACAGGCACAGACCCCTGCCTTTTCTTCCAGCACATTCCCTGGGGATGACTGGCCCTGGTGTCCTCTCTCCTCACGCCTCCTTGGAGGTGGTTAATCCACAGAGAGGAAGAGGACCTGACACACCATGATGTTTGTGGCCTTGCAAGCAGCTTTCAGGTTTGCTTGAATGGTTTGCTTGAAAACTTGAGTGGTTTTCAAGCTCTGTCTCCTTGGCCACTGCAGGGACTGCTTTCACAGGAGCAGGTCCAACCAAACACTTCAGCATGTGTTGATCCCCCAGGTAAGAGCAGACTGTGGAGATCAGTGCTCCAGAAAAACACCTTCCTGGATGTGATGGAGATGCCACCACCAAAGCCCTACCTGAGTGAGACCTCCCAGGGCTGCCTCTCCCCAGCAAACCCATACTGAGTACCAGGCTATGCTTTAGGTGTTTAAAAACAGGCACAACTCATCTGCTTTACAAAATAACAAAAATCCTGGAAAAAACAGAGTACAAACTGTACCTTCACACATGCCCTACCAAGTGTCAACCCTGGATGAGCAGAAGCAGCTGAGTCCAAGGAGAGTCACATTTTCTAGGGAACATTAATGCGGCCCTGGAACTGGTGGTGACAGGTGAGCCCTGGGCTCCTGGCTGTGCCAGGCTCAGTGGGAGACAGGGCCGGACCCCCGTGGGACGGATGGGCTAAATCAGGAATGAATTAGGAATGAAAAAACTGGGAATGAAACCATTGCCCCCCTGCTGGGCAGAAGGGCACACTCAAAGTGAGCCCTTGTCTGGGATGGCCAGCGGGCAAAGCGAGGCCATAACAACGGCTCTGCCAGAGTCCAAAATACACCCGCAACTTGTTTTGAATCACTTTGTGCTGGGCTTTAAAATATGCTGAAAAATTTCCATCCAGCCTGGCTGTGGAGCTGCAGGAGGAGCCTGGGGTTTGTTTCCACGCACAAGTGATGCTGATCCGAATCTCTCCCCACGGGCAGTGAAAACAGAGACCTCTCGGGGGGGCAGCGCTGAGAGGACCGGGGGGGACAAGGGGCCACCCAGGCTGCTCTGGCAGTGATTTTGTGTGGGTATCCAGGATCCACACCAGTGGCTGCAGGGGGGAGGGATGCACCTTCCCAGCACAGGGAAGCACCCCATGGACACCTCAGGCTGAGTCAAACCACAGCACTGGAACCTCTCTGCTTGTGGCTCAAATCAACAGGGCTCCATTACAAACCTGTGGGAGGGAGAGGCAAAGAAAGAATCCCTCGAGGAATCTGTAAGGCACTGGAGGAGCTAAAAATAACTACCACCAACAAATCAATCTAGAAACAGAAAGCTAAAATTCCTAATAATAGAGGGTTGCCAGGTGGAGGAGGGAGATGCCTGGCACTCTGTGCCCTGGCTCTGCCCACCAAGGATCCTGCAGAGCATGGGAGCACTGGAATGTAGGACTGAGGGGGCATCGCTGCCTCTGCCTCCAACAGACACCAGATCCCACACAGGGAAGCGTGGCATTGTTTTCCTGTCATTCCTTACCTTTGTGTTTCCAGATTGTCTCTCGAGATGGGCCAGCTGACTCCAAGGAGCCATGATGCTTCAGCCAAACTCCCCAGTCCCTCCTCCACTCCATTCCAAGCTCCAGAAATTGAGCCAAATCTCATGTCCTTTCCAGTTCTGGTCACCATATTTCCCACATCCTTCTGGTAAGATCAGAATGGTCTTAGGATTCATCTCTGTATCTGTCAATGCTTGGCTCTGCTATTTTCCCCCTCCCAGATCCCTGCAAGGATGCATATCCCAATCCAGGCCTTCTGCCCCTGAACATGTGCCATCACAGACAGCCACCTCAGAGTGTGGGTCACCACAATCTCAGGGCTCTAAAATAACAGAAACACTCTCGGGAAGTGGATAAAAGGCTCTGGATGGCAACTCAGTTGCAATGTGAAATTCAAAGGTGAATTTTAGGACTTCACAGGACCAGAAGAACCTGGATGTGGCGAGTCAGTAGCGTGGCAGAGCCCTGGGTTTGGTCACCAGGCACACAGGAGAATTCCCAGCCCACTGGAAGGTCCCACCACATGGGCAGGGAGCTGCTCCAGCTCTCCACACCCCCAAGGCCAGCAGGGAAGAACACATCCCAAGGGGGACTGGGAGAGCCCCCCACGCTTCTGCCATGCCCACCCCCATGCTGCCATCTACAACGGGATGATGTGTCCACAGCCAAGCAGAGACGTGCCATGGGGCTGCACCCATCCATGGGCTGGGACAACGCCCTCGGGGTGTCCCCACCCCAGCCACGGTACAGGACCCCCGGATCCAAAGGGCAGAACTGGAGGGACATGAAGCCATCACAGGCCACCCAGGAGCAGGGACAAGAGCAGGGACAGGAGCAGGGACACGAGGTAATCTGATGTCTTGCCCTTGCCTCCCCCAGCCCGGCTCAGCTCGGGTGATGGGTGCTGTAGGAAAGGGGATGCCGATCTCCTGACACCATACACGCTGCTAATCCCACGGCTTTATCTGTCACTTCCGCGCTGCTGGGGGACCCAGCCCCATCCTGCCTGGCCCCCGGGGTGCTGCACAGCCCCCGCGGGGCTCTGCTCCCTGCCGGGCTCCTCCGCCCCAGCCCCTCGCTCCCTCCTTTGCCATAAAAACTCCAGGAGGGGAGAAAGGCTGCTGGCAGGGTGTTTGTCACGTCAATGAGCCGGGAGCGAGTGGGAGCCTCATCAGGCGGTTCTCCCAACTCTCCTGCCACAAAGCGCTTCCCTGGGCTGGGAGGGGAGAACGGGGCTGGAGTGGGGCCGGGGACTGCCCCGCAGAGTCCATGCCGACACAGGGCACCCCTGCCAGGGTGGGGCAGGTTTAGCGCTGGGCGAGGAACTATGGAAGCTCAGGAGCAAAGTTCCCGGTGGCCACCAGCCCCTGCCCTCCCAAGTGCCTCCCTGCTCCGCTGCTCCCTGCAGGGACCCCCACATCCCGCACACCCCCAACCTCCGGGGACCAGCAGCTCGCCCTGACACTCCCACCCAGCACCTCCTCTCTGGCTGTGGAGCCCTGCACGTGCCTGGAGGGACCTACCCACGGCCACAGACCCCGGCCCGGGGACCCCATGGCAGCGCCCACCCGGGCCGGTGCCAGCTCTGCCCCAGAGGCAGATAACCTGCGCCGTGCAAGTGCTGGGGCATGCAGCTCGGCAAGAGCCCAGCTCTCCAGCTCAGGAATGTCCAAATAAATACAGAAATACATAAAAAGGCCATAAATAAGGTTGCCTGAGATGGCTGTTTGTCTCCCGCCTGGCCAGGACCCCCGCTCCCCCGCTGCTGTTTGCCTTGGCAGATGACAGCTGGGTAATTTGTTTCCATTGCAATGAAGTCCCAATTAACTGGAATAAACTTTTTACACTAAGTGTGTTTGTTTAACAAACTGGCTCTTTCAGAGCCTCACCGAGACCTGATTGATGCATTTGAGGGGAGTGGAAACACGCTGGGTACTTGGACATTAAAGCTGCAGTGTCTGAGCAGGCTAGGGCTGAAAGGGCTCTCTCAGTGTTTGGGAAATCAAAACTGACACCTCTGATGTCTGGACCGGGACAGGGATTTCAGCGTGGCCTTTGTGTACAAATATTGACAGTTTCTCATTTGCTGTGGCTGACACCCCCTCTGGTGTCCCCATGGGGCAGGAGATCCCACGCTCCACTCTGCTGGGAGAAGGTGGGATCCACCACGCTGCTGGGACACATGTAGTCCCTCCTGGAGACAGCACGGGGGGCTCCAGCCAGCCCACAAAATCCCAAAGAAAGGTGGGATTGACTCCACAGGGCACTCTCAGTGAAGCAGAGCCAATGTCTGCAGAAGCAGTCACGCTCCTCCTCCCAGATTCAGAGATCAGCTTCATGGCTCATGAAGCCATCAATGTACAGCAGCAAGGCCAAGATGGTGAGAGACCAGTCTGAGATGGCTACAAGCCAGTCTGAGATGGCTAGAAAATGGTTGGCAGTCTCAGTCTGGTTTCTGGTTCACACCAGAGTTTTCAGCAATGCCCTCTGGCCGAGGGGAGGTGAGAGAACAGAGAAAACTGACAAAAGCCCAGAAGCAGAGTCCTCCTCACTCTCAGAACTGTTCAGCTGGGATGGAAATGACAAAGCCAAGTGGACAAGTTGCACAACAGGGAACTGGCACAAGTGGGACCCAAGGCAGGCAGTGAAGATGCTGTGCAGGCAGAGGGGCTGCCTGGACACATCTGGAGACAGCAGCTCGTGTGCTGTGCCTCCTTTGGGAACCTTCCTGCTGGGAGCACCCCCAGGACACGCAAAACCAAGCCCCCACATCTGCCAGACGGTGGCCTAGGATGCAGAAGGACAAAGGATGAACATTGTGGGGAAAAGATGAACCAACCACCCCTGGCAGTGGTGCCACAGGCAGGCACCAAGCACCACTCCTGGCTCTGGGGGGATGTCCCATGAGGAGGGCAAAGCCATGGCACAGCTCCATGGCAGAGCCCAGGACAGGACCAGCCCCACGCTGGGGCTGTGTTCATTGCCTGGTGAAACACTGTACGAATAATAATCATCACTTCTGGAAAACAAAGCACTTCTGACATCTGAGGGGACAATGAGTGCAGCTGAGCCTTCTCTCCCTGGGTGCTTTTCCCTTCCTACCTCAAATTGCAAAGGAAAACCTCCAACAGACCCTGCTGAGAACTGTCAGCTCCAGAGGTGTTCTTGAAGCATTTACTAGGAAGGTGTTTCTATTTCAAATCTAAAAATGGGAATTTTCAGGTCCTAGAGTTCCTTTCATCTGCTTCTCCAGCCTATTTCCTCAAGGCACCACACACATTTCCATTTACTGTGGGACAACGTGGTGTTTTCCTTTTGCTGGGGGTTGAGCTGACCTCCCACAATCCCTCAGTAAAATCTCCCAAGCCTGCCTGAAGTCAGCCTGCCTGGGCAGTCCATAGTTTGAATGGTGTAAATACCATTACTGATTGTTTCAGGCCCTGGTACAGGGTGCCCAGAGCAGCTGTGGCTGCCCCTGGATCCCTGCAAGTGTCCAAGGCCAGGCTGGATGGGGCTGGGAGAAACCTGGGATGGTGGAAGGTGTCCCTGCCTGTGGCAAGGAGTGGAATTAGATGAGGTTTAAGGTCCCTTCCAACCCCAACCATTCTGGGATTCCATGATTCTTCAGTGATTACTTCACCTATATCCGACATTCAGGATGTGTTGAAGGCACCGGGGGCAGCACAGATGGCAGAGCCCTGCACTGCCTGCCCAGGCTCCCTGTGCAGCCCATGGGGGGTAAGAATTCATTTCCCTGACAGTGAGATGCTGCTCGTGATGCCCTTTCACATGATGTCCTAAGCCTGAAGAGATGAATAAGGATCCTCACCCTGCTCCCTCCCTGCTGCACAGTCACCGCACTGCCCCGAACCTGCGTCTGCCCATGGCAGGAACCTGTAACAAAGCTGAAATCCTTGGATCACCCTCCAGGCACACAGCTCTGCCAGGATGCAGGGAAGACAGCGCGTTTCCTCCTTTCACACCCTCAGTCACACTTTTCCCTGAGCACATTAGCACTCTCCCCGTGCCTGCCCGCAGCCCGCCGAGCACCGCCCGGCCCCGCCGGATCATCCCTCCCGAGAAAGAGCCACAGCAGCTCCGGCTGACTGCTCACAGAACCTGTGGCTGCCCCAGCCCTGGAAGTAAGTGTTCCAAAGCGTGGGACAGTGGCAGGCATCCCTGCCCACGGCAGAGGGGTAGGACTGGATGATCCCTAGGGTCCCTTCCAACCCAAACCCTTGGGTGATTCCCCAGCGCTGTCAGTCCAGCACTGCAGGTGGGAGCACGGAGAGAAAATACCACAGTGGTACTTGAATAAACCCCCAGATTAATCTGTGGCTGTCCCCAGAAACTTTATCAGAGCCCTGCTCGTGCAGTGCTGAAGGACAAAGCTCTCGAGATGACATGAGGCAGCAAGGTGGAGGAGGATGAGGAATGGGAAATTTTCCCTCACAAGCAGAAATTTAAGGCACTCAACATTCCTGGAGCTGCTGCACTACGAGGAATGGGAAATTCTCCCTCACGAGCAGAAAGTGAAGGCACTCAGCACTCCTGGAGCTGCTGCACATGATCGGCAGTGCCTGTGTGGGAGGGTGGCAGGGAGCGAAGAGGAGGGCACTGCACACTCAGTACACACCATTATAGGCTTTTCTGTGGAATTACAGCTCTTTTAGCAGTTGATGCTTGAATAAACACATATTCACCTTCTCACCAAGGACTGGGACGAGGCACAGCACATCATACCTAAGCCAACTCCAGGAGCTCAGCCTAAATGCATGTTCCCAGTGGATAAGAAATGATGTGTTAGCATGCTGGGAGACTCACAGAGCCAGCAGTAGTCATGGAATCATGGGAGGGTTTGGGTTCCATTCAGCTCCAACCTCGTCCAAAATAGAGGGGTCAATACAAATAAAATATTACAATATATAGGAAAATTATTAGGGAAAGTAAAGAAGGGGGAAACGCAGGGCTGGACATGGAAAATCTGCTATTGGGAGCCAAACAACGGCCAGCAGTAGGTCTGGTTTTAAGGAGCTACTTTAAAGCTGAGTCTGTAGGACTGCTCAAATGATGCAGAAAAGGAAAACATAGTCCATATTTATTCTGTGTTTAGGGAAAAATCATGCGACTAAACTAATTCCTAGGAGAGATGAAGCTCTCCTAAATCATTAGCATCCACATGTATGGAATGTGGGCAAATGGCACCAAGCAGCCAGCACAGCCAACATGTACCCAAAAGCTGGGGAGAGGTTTTTGTGCTCTGCTGCTTGTTTCGAGCAGAGCTCAGGCTGCCACATCCAGATGGAAATGGCTCCTTTCCCCCAACATTCCCACCCGGCAGGAAGGGTGACCTAGTTAACAACGGTCAGCCTGATACAGGACCCAGAAGGCAGGGCTCATCTGGAATTAAATTAAGAAATAATTAAAGGACGTAAGTTCTAATTAAAGTCAGTCAGTGTGCCTTGGTGGAAGAGATCTTGTCAGATGAACCTTATGTCACTCTGTAATGAGCACCCGCTCGCAGGAAAAGGCCCTGTGCACATCCTGGCTGTGCAGGCAGAGCCCTCAGTGCTCCCTGGCGTCCTGATTTCAGGACATGGGGCTGTGCAGCCCAAATCGAGCACTTTAAATAGATTTAGAGCCGACTGACAGGTCTCACACAGGAGGTGCCAAGGGGGGATTGTTAGCGAGGCCCCACGGGGAACACGCCAGTCGATATTTCCATCGACGATCACGACGAAAATACAAAATCCTCACTCCAAAAATTAGTGGATGACAGGAAGATTGATGTAATGGTAAATATTGATGAGGAGAGAGGGAAATGTGGGCTGCCTGGTAATGCTGAACCCATTCAAACGCTGTACACAACAATACAGCCCAGCACGGGATATTGCAGCTCTGGAGAGGGATTTCAGGCCGTATTTCTGAACAGGGACTGGATCCCAGACAAGAGGGAGCCTCCAGAAAGGGTCAGGGGTCACCACGGGTGAGCAGCCCAGCACAAGGCTCTAATGTGATGCTGTGATGAAAAAAGCTGATGCAGTTCTTGGGGGAGAGCAGGAGAGCTGCACGTACTGCACTGCTGGGACTGCCACTGCCACTCCTGCAATTAAGGTGTCCACGTTTAAAGGGGACACTAAAACAGCAGAGCCTGAAGGGATGAGTCACAAAAATTGATCTGGTGGCCAGAGAAAATATCATGCTGCAAAAGATTTGAGCTATATTGAGTTTATTGATAAAAATTTGCCACCCAAAACCAAAAACCAAAGCGGTGTCGACTGCTTTTATCAGCGAGACATGCCAGGGGGCAGGGACTGGGAAGTGGAGCCCAGCAAATTCTAGTGAGTTTTGGGTCAGGACTAGGTGGATCTTAGGCATGCTCAGAGAATTAGATAACCCTCAGAAGGCAACTGAAACCTCTCCAGGAGCTCGTGGGCAATTCACACCCCTACAGTATGTGGGAGGCCAAAGGAGTGATCTAAGAGACCTAAATCACACCCAAATGAATCCCAGTAGACAACTGGAGCTGCAGGGCTGACTCCTGCCATGCACAGGGTGAAGGCTCAGGAAGGGGGTTTAGTGGCTTTAAACTGACAGACAGCATGTTTGGAATAAGTGCTGAGAAGAAATTGTTCCCTGTGAGGGTGGGCAGGCCCTGGCACAGGGTGGCTGCCCCTGGATCCCTGGCAGTGCCCAAGGCCAGGCTGGATGGGACTTGGAGCAGCCTGGGACAGTGGGAGGTGTCCCTGCCCATGGCAGGGGGTGGCAGTAGATGAGTTTTCAAGTTCCTTCCAACCCAAACCATTCTGGGATCCTGTGAGACAGTCCCGGCCTTGGAGCAATGAGGACCTGGGGTGGCACTGAGCTCCTCAAAGCAGAAGCTCCAAGCTGCAATTTCAGCTACCCCTGAGGAGCACCCATCAATCTTGTGCCAGAAGCAAAGCATGAGGGGAAGGATCCCTCTGTCTCAGAGAAAGTCCAGCAGGGATTGCTGGCTGAGCAGCTCAGGAAACCTCTCTCCCCACCTCTCCCTTTTGCACCTGGATGTTTTTAGGACCGATGGCTGCTGTGAGTGGGAGCGGTGCCTCCCATGGCTAAAGCATCTCTGTGTTGACTCACTGCAGCAAACATTTTGCTCTCTTGCTTAGGGGAGAATGCAGGCTTAGTTATTTGTTAAAAAATGCCCATCTTCCTACGCTCAATTCCCTCTCCATGATTAATGTGAGGCACCGCAATTGTGGCAGGGCTGCAGCTGCTGCTTAGGTGGCTCCTGTGCCAGCCCAAGTGCTGAGCTGGCAGCATTGTCCTCCTAGCACCAGAGGGGAAGGCAGCCAGAGCTCAGAGCAGCAGGGCAGGCAGGTGCCATCCCATGTCCCCAGCAGTGGCCCGGGGAGCGCCAGTACCCAGGCACAGAGGGGCTGTGCCCACTCTGCTCCCTCCTTCTGGAAAAAGCAGCAAGGAGAGGGACCCTGTGGTGAGCAAGGAGTCCTGTGCTGCCCAGAGGCACCGCAGGGGGACAAGGGCTGAGCCCCAATGGCTGCTGGCATTCCATGGAGACAGAACCCCCTCAGTGCCATGGGGAGGTGCACAGTGCAGGGGAACACACGCCCTTCAGCTGGGACAACAGGAAGCACGACAGAAAGACTCCGAGTCCTTGTGTGGTAGTGCTGGAGACAGGGAATCAGGCCCTGGCAGGTTTTTAATTGGAATGGAATTGAAGTTGCAGGGGGGACAAAATCCAACCCTGCTTTGGTGTAAAGAAAGGGGCTGGGGGGATCAGGGAAAAAAGCCCTGCAAGTTTCTATGACAACTGGCACAGTAAAAGCCTACACTGCAACCTCACTTAACACATTAAAAGCTGCAGAGAAAAAAGACTCAAAACTTTATTTTTAAAAAATTATTTAAAACTTTTATTTTTGCACCACCAGGTGCAGGAGGGCCATTTCCAGGGCAGAGCAGGCACAGGCACTGGCACAGACACTGGGGTTGGTCCAGTGGTCCCATGGCCTGTGCACCCAGTGCAGGCTGAAATGAGTTCAGCCAGCCCCAACAACTCCTCCTGCTGTCCCTTGGGCTCCAGGGACCACTAAAACCAAATCATTGTCCAAACCTTTCTTGGGCCAACATATTTGATTCTGGTTATCAAGGGTCTTGATGCCACCCAGGGCATCTGTGTCCTGAAAAACCAAGGACCCAGAACAGTTTAGGTTGGAAGGACCTTAAAGCCCCTCTCATTCTACCTCTTGCCACGGGCAGGGACTCCTTCCACTGTCCCAGGTTGCTCCAAGCCCCATCCAGCCTGGCCTTGGACACTGCCAGGGATCCAGGGGCAGCCCCAGCTGCTCTGGGCACCCTGTGCCAGGGCCTGCCCACCCTCACAGGAAAGAGTTTCTCCCCAATACCGAATCTAAATCTCTTCTCTTTTACTTTAAAACCATTCCCTTTTGTCCAATCACTGTTTTTGTCCATGTAAAAATGTCACTCTTTAATAAGCTCCTTTAAGTACTGGAAGGTTAAATTAGGTGCCTCTGAAGCCTTGTCTTCTCCAGGCTGAACATCCCCAGCTCTGCCAGCCTGGCTCCAGAGCAGAGGGTCCGGCCCTGGAAGCATCTCTGTGGCCTCCTCTGGACCCATTCTTTGTGCAGAGCAGGGCACCATGACCCTCCAGGCCCTGTGGGCACAGGAGCCCAGAACGGGCACTCTGAGCCCAGGAGCAATAAAAAGGACACTGAGGAAGAACTGTGTTCATCCAGCCTCCACCAGAGCCATGGTCTCCAGCAGGAGTCCCCAGGCACACAATGCAGTGCTGCCCTCCCAGGCTGCTGTGGGGAGGGGACCAGGGCAGGACAGCTCCCAGCCTTGGGTACAAACTGGTACCAGTTTCCAGCTTCCCAAGCAAACAGGGAGCAGGGCAGGGAGGCCGGAGGCCACAGTGCAAGCCAGTGGGGTGATGGCTCCTGCACCCTGAGCTCCTGTGGGATCCCTGCCAGCACTGGCTCCTCCTCAGGGCCCTGTCCCACTCCCCCCATAGCTCAGAGGAATAGCCTGGACCTGCCTCTTCTGAACTGGCAGAGACCAGCTGAACTCCTGCACCCACTGCAAAGGTCCACAGCAACCCTCTGCCATGTCATGAGACACCCCCCAGTTCACTCCCACTTCTGCTAACCCCCCACTCCCTGCTGCTTCCCACTGCTCTTTCCTGCTCCTCCTGATTCCCTGCTCCCAGGCTGCTCAGGGTCAGCTCTGCTCTCCATTCTCAGATTGGCATTTGTTGAATTACTACATTTCTCCAAAGTGCCTTTCCAGGATTCCCTTCCTTTCTCTGCACTCCAAAGTACTAAAGCCCCTCCACCTGTGTGGAGCTGACACTGAACCCCCTGGCCAGACTCCAGGGGAAATGTTTCATAAGTTTGCTGTATGGTTTTCACAGCCAGGATAGCTCAACCAGCACCAGAATCTTCTTTAACTATGTTGTGTGTGAAGGAGATCACTTCTCACCTCTCCAGGGATCCGCCTTGGCCGGGATTTGTGGCTGGAAGCGAGGAGACCATGCTCATGATCCCTTCTGGAAGGCTACACTCCCTTTTGGCTTCCAACCTGCACTGACCCAAAGGGCACCCACCTCACACACCCCAACACTTCTCTTCCACCCTCCATGGCTATGCCATCCCACTGCCACCAGAGATGGTGGTGGTGGTGCTTCACCCTTTCCTACAACCACAGCTGGGAGCATTCCCCAAACGTGTGCAGGTGGTTTGGGGACAATTTCTTGCACCATTGAGTATCCTAATGAGTATCCTTCGGTACAGAGAGGTGGTCTTGGCATTGCTTCTCCTATCACACAGCTCCCTGGGGTCACCAGCATCATTTCTTCCTCCCCACATCCCACGTGTGTCCTCCTCCCTCTGCTCAGCACTGGGAACTGGAGCTCCCAGCTGGACAACTCTCAGCTACCAGGGAAGAAGTCAAACACAGCCTATCTGTCTGTGACTATCACCATTACTACAGCAACAAAGTCTGAGGGAAGGAGGTACTGAAACGAAAACCTGCCTTAGGAACACATTGCGCTTATTATGATGGCCCTTAATGCTTTCAAAATGTAAATACTGATTTCTAGAGCCTTAAAACCACCAACGTTTTACGAGATAATGACTCAGCAAGGAAACACTTTCATGTAAGTGCTAGCACGGCAAGATTGGAGCCTGGTTCTGCTGTGAGGGCCAGGTGACAAAGAATTAGCTGCGGAGACAACTCCCTTAATGACTTCGAGGCAAAACAAACAGGAGCTGCTGCTTTCTGCAAGGTGGTTTCAAAGGTTCCTTGAGTGTTTGCACATCTGAGGCTGGAGGACAGAGGGCAGGGGCAGGCTCTAATCTCACATGGAGACAGAGCCACAAGGTGGCTGCCTGAAAGGGCTGTGGGACCCTGCTACTGCAGGACAGGCTCTGGGACAGCCAGCCTCATCCACACCGTCCCAGAGGTCAGCGGAGAGCATCTTGTGTCACTGCAGCTGTGTCCCTCCTGACACCTCAGGGTGCCCAGCAGGTATCCCTGCTCCCCACTGACGCCTCTCTGACAGCTGAGCAGCACCCAGGGGGGTGAGGGCAGCTCCCACTGCAAATCAGTGACACTTTATTAAGCCCAGGTATTTCAGTCTGCATGTGCTAGGGGGTTTATGAGTGTCATTACTACCAATGTTCCTTTCTGCTTTAAAGAAAATGAGTTCCTGACACTGAAGAGCAAATATGTGCCAGGGACAATTAGCAAACACACCGGACAGCCTCAGTTCCTGTCAAGGCACTTCCACCCAGCCCTGCAAGGGGAGTCATTACCTCCTGTCCCAGCAAAACCTATTCCTGTCTCTGAGCATGGTGTCCTCGTCCCTGGGTCCTCAGCCAGTGGCTTCTAGCTGCCTTGACAGAGAAGTCAAGGCCCCTGTGTTAGAAATCTGGAGTACCTCTGGAAGCCTGGATATTCTGAGAGCATTACAGCTCTAGCAGCACCTTCCAAAAGTGGGGTGACAAAGGAGTGAGCAGCTCAGGGGCTAGGCTGAAAGCACCCCATGTTTCTTCCTCCATCCCCACAAACTCAGGTCAGATCCCAGACAGAGCAGAGCTGCAGCCAGGGCTGTGCTGCGGGAAGCACATGCCCAGACTGCATCAGATGAGAGTTGTCAGGTCAGGATAAACCATTCCAACACCTGAACACACTGCTCTGGAAACACAGGAAGGCACCTGTACCTGTTCACGTGGGTTGGCTGGAGCAGTCAGGGCAGATGATGATACTTGTGCAGATGTTGACTAACGGCTGGACTTGTGGCCATTCCCAACACGCCAGGTTCCTCTCAGGTATCTCAGCTCCAGGAGCTCTTTATGTGCCTGTGCTGCTCCTTCCTTGGCTGGTCTCTGCTCCTTTCAGCTCTCAGTTGATGTAACTTTCCTTAAGTTAATGTTCTAGCATTCTCAACTCAGGCTGCATCCTCTCACTTAACATGGGAAGAGGGAACATTACCTCCCAGACTGAAAACCAGCCCCTGCCATGGATCAGCTCTTGCAGGAATATCCATAAGCACCACCACTGAAGCTGTTGCAAGCAGAAGGGCATATCCCAGAGCAGCGTTTCAGCTCCAGAAACTCTACTCTGGGCACCTCTGACTTCCTACAGCCGAGATCCACCTGCACTACACCTTCCTGTCTGCTTCCCACTGCATCTTGGGGCAGCCCAGTGGGAGATTGGCACCTCAAAACCTCATGGATGGACTGGGAGGAGAGGAAGGGCCATCAGAGGCTTGCAGCTGGGTTCTAACAGACACAGCGTGGCATCAGCTGGTGCATGAAAAAGCCAGATGGGATGGGGGCAGTGCCACCAGGCCACATCATGGCCACAAACTTACCCATCACAACCCCAAAATAGCCACTGGGGAGTGTAAATGGGCTGGACATTAACCAAAGTCACAGTGTCATGACCAGCCAAGTCAGCTGCTGGGCCAAACTGTGGAGGTCCCGTGGCCTTGTGGCAGAGAGAAACAAACACCCACAAAGCATCCTGTACCTACAAGAGCTCCTGCACAGCTCCCCCCACTCTGACCCAGCTCCACACCTTCAGCAAGATGGGAAGCCCATGTTCTCCCATTCAAGATAGAGAAACATTCCTCATTTCTCAGAGGAGATGACTTATAAATGCAGCACCACAAATTGTTGCTACCAACCGCCAAAACCACAGGAAACAACAGGAAATCTGAACAGTAAGAGCTCTTTACAGATTTCCTCCAAATCTCCTACTTCAAGCCTCCACAAAGCTTCAGCTGGAACTGAGACATGGGAGATGCCTCCATCTGTTCTAAACCTGCTTGTCAAAACAGACTCCTCACAAACACAGAACTACACTCAGGAGCACCCAAATCTTGGACAGCTGTTGGGAGAGGTCACAACAACACAGCCATGAGCTCTTTCCCAAATGTGTGTTTGTGTTGCTGTGGCATCCACACTGACTCCATAACCTCCTGTGATGTTCCTCTGACCTCTCAGAAAGCCATGTGGGATTAAACAGATATTCTGTATTTCCAGAAGTCTTTTTCTGCCTGAGCAGAAAGCTGATGAGCTGCACTGCCTTGGGGTGAGCAGGCAGAGGAGCTCCCTCAAATCAGCCTTTCAGCACGGACCTAGAAACCAGCACCGAGTTTTAACAACTCGTGGTGGCACAAAGAGGAACCAGCAGGGAACTGAGGAACACACAACACCCTGCAGCTGCTCTCCCACCACGGCCAGCGAGCAGGCAGATCCGTACAGCATTCCCTGAGCCAGCCTGGCACCTCTGGCCGTGCTCCCTCCGAGGCCAAGCCTCATTCAGACCAGGGATGCTGCCATGCTGCTGGCACTTCTGGGATGCAGTGCTGCAACAGTGCTTGGGGAAGCAGCAAAGAGTCAGTGAGAGCAGAGGGACTGTGAGCTTTGGAGGAGAAATATTCTCAACACAGTTCCTTCTGAATTTTCCAAAGCCATGCTCCTCTGACAATCCTGACCATCAGAGCAGTGTCCCGCAACTTCGAATCCACCTATGTTTTTTGTTTGGGTTTGTTTTTGGGGTTTTTTTCAGAAGAAAGATGATAACCTGAAGACCTTCGCTTCCCCAAGCAAAGCAGGAACAACACAAGGTCCCACAGGCAACGTGCTCAGCAGCACAACACATAAATCAGTGCCAGGGCAGAACCCAGCCTCTCAGCAGGGCTTTCAACAGAGTTTGCCATTATCCAAATGATGATGGGAACAAACCTGTCCTTCCAGCAAGCACGACCTTCTTACCTGGAAGGTGCCACGCTGTGGCGAGGGTCTGCTACCTAATCCACGCACCAGGTAACCAACTGCTTGTGTTGGTGGAGTGGTTTGCAGTAACTTTCTTATGTCCATAGCTCTAAAAACCCCTTGGCCTCCTGTGCCTCTGCACCTCAGAGCGCTGCACCAAGCACAGTGGGTGGAAGACAACGGGCACCAACACCACCAGCAGCTGTGGGAGACGTGCTCTGAGATGAGCCCCTGTGACACACAACGAGACCCTCCAAGCAGCTCGGCTGTGCAAGCCAGGAGCAGAGGGAGCCAGAGGTGGGAAAGGCCACCTGTGCACCCCCTTCTCCCTGCTCTGTCCCCCAGGCTCCACCCAAGCTGTCAGGGCTCCTTCTGACCTGATGGAAGGATTTGCATATGCCCTGAAGCCAGCACGACTGACAGCCCTTCCACTGTTATCCTCACTTGTGTAATTGCAGCAGCTATTCCTGTACACTGAAATGTCTAATCTTAGCAGGCCATGGAGCTGCTGGGTAACACGGACCAGCCGGGAATTTCCATGCAATTACTCACCACTGCTACTGGCACTTACTTAGGCTGGTAGAAGTCCTTCTTGTCCGCCGACCCCAGGCTCTGCAAGACACAAAAGACAGATGTATTTGTTTTTTTTAACCCTTTGCCAAGCAAGTATCGATGATGAGGATGTGTGGGGAAGCACTGAAAAGCACATGTCTGTTATTTTCCTGCCCAATGAGTTTCAGTGTGCTGGCTGGACAGGACAGCTTGGACCTCCAGCCATAGGCAGAACCCATGATGAGGCCAAAGATGTAAAAATAGAGAGTTAAACGAGAGGTGAGAGGATACATTAGATCTGAACTCAATGTACTCAGGCATGTATGTGTGTCCTGCAGAAGTGTGGCGCCTTGTGTCAGGAGGGGACTCATGTCCATTGGAGTCTGCCCAGCTGCAAAGAGGACAAAGTGCAGGGTTTGGTGGAGGGGCTGAGCCACCACTACTGCAAAGACCCTCTGGCAGCTAAGAGGCTGAGCCCCAGGCCCACAGCTCCTGCCAGGAACAGGACAACAAAATTCTTCTGCTAAGAGAACCACATCAGGCCCCAAGCACATGCAAAACTGGGGAGCAGAGACAGCCCCAATGCTGATGCTGGCTCAGGTTCCCGCGCCTCCAGCTCCACCCGCAGCACAATGGAGCAGAAGTCAGAGAGCACCACAGATGGGCTGTGCCATGGTCCCCTGAGAGGCTCCAGTGAGGCCAGGTCTCCCCATGGGGCCCCTGGGGGTGAGGGACACTGCACAAACCCCCCCGGGGGTGCATGGCCAGGTGTGTGCATGGCACACACAGAGAGCGTGTGTACAGCTCCCCACGCCGTGAGGATGGGGCCTGTACCCCCCCATATCCAGTCTCTCCCACAGCACACCTTGTCCCACAGCAGGGACTGGCCCCCAGCCCTGCTCCGAGGCCCCAGCTCATGAGCACAGAGTGGTTCCTGCACTAGGGATGTGCAGGGCAGGCTGTGCCCAGCACAGTGGGCCGCTCATGGCAGGCAGCACCAGGACAGACACACACGGACCCACCAGACCTGGGCATCACCAAAGCTGTTGCACCGCCACAGCCTCCTCCTCCTCCTGCTTGTCCTGGGGATGCTCCTTGTCCGTGCACCTAGCGGGGTGGGGGCCGTGAGCAGCAGCGCGGGGCGGCCCCGTCCCTGTCCCCGTCCCTGTCCCCGTCCCTGTCCCCGTGTGTCGGAGTGTGCGGGAGCCGCCCGGGCTCCAGGGCGGCTGTTGTAGTTTTGCTCTCTGGTTGCCAGGCAATGGCGAGCTCCAACTCGAAACAGCGGGAGCAGTGGGGCCGAATGCTAATCAGACCCGCAAGAGCGATCCCAAAGCTTCCCTCTGCCAGCCAAAGCCAAAGAGAGCTCCCACCAAAGCCAGCAGGGAGAGGAGGACCCCAGCTTTTAAGCAGGCAGGGATCCAGTGTCACCAAATCATAACCTAAAGGGAGCCCTGACCAATGCAGCAAGGTGGGGAGGTGGTTCTGTGGTGGGTGACCCCCTCCATGGCACGGGGAAGTTGGTTGGTCACCAGCACAGAGGGGAGGCTGCAGCCACCCCACAGCACAGGGTATGTCAGTCTGCACGTGTGACATCCTGGTGCCCAGGGCACACAGAGGTCTGGGGGCAGAGCTGGGAGCACACAAGGAGCAGCTTCCCTTTGGGGTGAGAAGCTCACTGGGAATGGCTGGAGCTGTGCCAGGGAATGGTCAGGTTGGATACCAGGGAAAGGTTCTTCCCCCAGAGGGTGCTGGGCACTGCCCAGGCTCCCCAGGGAATGGGCACGGCCCCGAGGCTGCCACAGCTCCAGGAGCCTTTGGACAGCACTGCCATGGGTGCCCAGGGTGGGATTGTTGGGGTGTCTGGGCAGGGTCAGGAGCTGATTCCATGATCCTTGTGGATCCCTTCTAACGCAGGAGATTTTGTGATTCTGTGGTCCTAAGATGACACCTGCCCTGGTGCCAACTGCCAACATGCAAGAGCTCTGAGCAGCCCCACCAGGTGGAGATGGGGACAGCTCCTGGCTGTCCCTCTGACCCCATAGAAGCAAGGAGCTGCAGCAAAGCCCCACGAATCAATGGTCAGACACCAGACTGGACTGATCCACCACTGGCACAACCTGCCCAAACAGATGGTGGAATCTCCATCCTTTGAGACATCCAAGACCCACTGGACATGGTCCTGGGTGTCCAGGATAATCCAGGATAGGCGATCCTGCACTGAGCAGGGATTGGGCTGAGAGATCTCCAGGAGATCCCTTGATCTCCCAAACCTCTCCATGCATTGCTGATGTAGCAGAAAAATGAGCACAGCAGTAACTGCTTGGGGTGAGTGATGGGACCTGAGCGATGGGAGCTGTCCTGCCAGCCCACAGCACATCCAGGAGTAGCTCCACTCCTTCCAGCACTGCATTCCCACGTGACATTTTCTTACTTCCTTGAACTTGCACCCAAAACCCAATGTGGCACTTCTCAAACTATGGATCAGTTTCAACAAAGTCCATGAGCCACAACAAATTCAGTTCTGCTCTCTGTGCTAGTGGGGATCACGGAGAACTGCTGATATTTAGGGAGAAATCACCTGCAAACAGCGTTCTCCATGCTATTGTAACAACATCTGGAAAACCTGCGCCTCACATGGCCAGACCCTCCAGCCAGCCACAGCTGAGGTCCATGGGAAAAGCACCCATCAATGCCATAGCCAGTGGAAAACTAAGATTTTATCTGGGATAAAACAATGAGGGATTAACTTCGCAGAGAGATTAAAAAAAACCCCAACAATAAACTGGGCAGGGATTAGAGCAATGATGAGCCAAAGTTATTAATTTTAAAGCTCATGAAGAAAGTAGCAAATAAGGAAGAAAAGAAGAATTTCAGCAACATGTCCAAGGAATTGGGCCTGGAAGACCAAGAGCTTTGAATCAGCTGGTGGCTGTACCACCACCCCAAAGCCTAGCCTTGAGCCATTCCTTCACACTTTGTGCCTCAGTTTCCCCATATTGCTCATGCACAGCCCTTTGCCTCCTTACTCTCTTTCCAGAAGAGAACAGGACCATGGCCAGCAGGCAGATGGAGTTGCACAGGTCAAACCCACCATGCTCCATTTCTCCCTCCTAAGCAATGGTGGCCATTGATCCAGAGGGCTCTGGGAGAGTGACAAGAGTCAGCAGCCAATGGAGCAGAGTTTGCTGGAGGCCTTTCCCAGGGCAGGGGCATCACAACATCCTGCCAGTAGCTGGAGCACTGGGAGAGCTTGGAGGCCAGCCTGGGAAGATCCTCCCCATCAGGGGATCAGGGATGGCTTGAAGAGGTTGTGTAGTGTCACACACAAAGGGACAGCAGCAGCAGGACTGGGACAGTGCCACCAGTGCCACCTCAGTTCCACGGGGTATCACAGTCTCAGCCACATCCACTGGAGGGGAAGATAAGGGGAAAGCGGCCAAGGGAAGGGTGGGATGTAAGGGCACAGTCAGGCAAAGGGAACACACATGCTGGATCTCAGAAAAAATGTCCTGTCACTGGTCTTGAGCAGAGTTCCAACACCTCCAAGTGGGAGGGACAGAGCAGGCTTCACAGCCCTCACTAAACAAACCAGCATAGAGGGGACAAGTTCTGACCTTACTAGGACCTGGGACTGGTGCCTGGGAACTGAAAGCAGTAGAGGAGCAAAATGTGGCCTGGTGTTTTCCTGTGCCTTCTGGGAGGAAAGATCAATTCCTCCTGGGCTGAGAGGGGATCTGCAGGCTTCTGTCAATGCAGATGAGCAATCAAAGCTCAAAGGCCGGCCTGTGTGCATGCTCTGCTCCTGGATGGTCCCCAGGCTGCTGGGGGAACGACTGCTTGTGGCTCCTGCACATCCACGCAGAGCTGGGGGTGGCAGAGAGGTGCCACTACAGCGTGGCTGAGCTCCCAAATCAATGTGAGAGCCTCCCAGATACCTCCGGCTGCTGCTCAGGGAGCTGGGAGCCTCCAGCCATGCCGAGGCAGAGGGACAGGAGCATCACCCAGCTCCATCCCTGGGAGCCCCACGCCGCAGTGTGAGTCACCCTCCGGCGGGACCCACTGCTGCTCCTCGCTTGCTCACTTCACCGGTGACTCAGGGATGAGGAAGCACACTTTAAGTCCCCTAATGAAATAATTTTTATCAGCTTGTCTTTCTAAAACAAACACCTCCAGTGAGGCTTGCAGCCATCCCCACCCTTTCCTCCCGAGACACCAAGGCGAGGCACTGTGGACAGGGGCAGCACAGAGGCACCCGTGGGGGCAGGAGCAGCCCCTGGCACCGGGCAGGGCAATCACCACAACCTCCCAGGATGTGTGCTCCCACCCCTCCAGTGCCCCAGCAGGGCCGGGAGAGGGAGGTGGACACAAGGGTGCTGTCCCAGGTGATGAATGCCCCACCCCTAGAAGTCTCCGTGGCCAAGCTGGATGGGGTTTGGAGAAACAAGGGAAGTGGTAGGTGCTCATGGCAAAGGGTAGGACAGGATTGGCTTTAAAGTCCTTTCCAACCCAAACCACTCCTTGATTCTATGAATCTGGGCCAACAGGAATGCTTGAATTTGTTTGTTTAATTTCACTTTTCAGGCACTAACTAAACAATATAGGTAAGATAGCAGCCCAGATTTCCTAGGTCAGTTCATCTCCAGAACCAGCCCTGCTGGTCCCCAGTCAGAATCAGCACAACATTTCTATCTAGCAATGATGAGTGATTTAAAGGAGTGCACTGAATTCCAAAAGTCAGCCATGCTGGGGAGATAACAGACCTGGGGCTGGCAACAAGGATGTTCACAGAGGGGCTAAGACAGAGGTATTGTTTTATTTATTTCTTCAAGCCAGCAGACATCAATCCTGTTAGAGTTTTTCCTCTCGTAAATGTTGCCAAGCATAATCTTGGCTCATCTTTTCTTCTAGGCAGAGTCCCCAGGAGAACAAAGTTATTACCAAGGCTGAAGAAGCCTCATGCAATTATTTAGCAACTACAACAAAATAATCCCCAAAGACTGGTGGCTGCTCACAGGTAGCAGCTTTCTAAGTCATTCCAATAAAATCTGGCTCAGTAACTCCCAGCATAATCAATGCCCACACAAACAAACCAGAGGGAAACTGAGGGATGAGTGATTTTTCCAGGCTAGAAGAGGATGCTGCAGAACAAATTCACCAGCCATCGCTGGCTGCAGGCTGTGCAGCCACACTGCCACTGTCACCTGCTCACCTGCCAGGACCTCAGCATCCCTGAGCTGCACTTGGAGCTGGGCCGGGCAGATTCCAGGGGGATTTGGGCACGGGCAGGGCAGGGTTTGGGGACCACGGCTGTGCCCCCCATCCCGGCTGTCACCCTGCATCCTGGTGGTTCTGCTCCAGGGTGGCACAGCCATCCCTCAGATGCCCTGTATCTTCAACATGCTGCAGCTATGAGTAACCAGGAGGTGATGCCTGGCTGTCGGAAGGGGAACACAATTCAGAGCCTGGGATGTGAGTTGGGAGTTGGGAGGAGGAGGAAGGGGAGGCATCCCCCATCCCAGCTCACAGCATGCCCCCAGGCAGGGGCTGGAGCAGGACAGGCTGGGCACTCCATGCACCCCACCTCCCTCCAGTCCTCTGGCAAGGGCTGGCTGAGGAGCCAGAGCGCTCTGGGAATGCTGCCTCCCCTCTGTGGACCCCAGAATCCATCCCACCTGCCATCACCTGCCCCCAGCACTGCACTGCTCAAACAGCCCCAGCACTACTGGGGCCCCCAGCTAATACTGCCCCAAGCAGCCCCAAAACATCAGCTGAGGTCAGATGAACCCTCAAATCCTAAAACTTGAATTTCAGGATGGATGAACTAGATTGCTGAGCTGAAAATCACAGAGGTAACTCCTGCCTTCAGTGTGGGTTCCAGCCTGGAGGGAGCCCCAGGCCACCAAGCTGGGAGCAGCCCAGATTCCCAAAGGCCATCCTGGATGGAGACCAGATCCTGCCTGTGTGGTGAAGCATGGAGAACAAGGAATGGAGAACTGGGGCATCTAATAAACGGTGGGTGAGGTGGCAAAACAAATGTGGAGGCAGTGGAAAGGTCAGGTGGGGCCAGCAGTGCTGCCCAGGTGAAAATGGCTGGCTCAAGGAAAGGAGGGAGGAGGGCATAGCCCACTGGGGAACACAGAAGGGTCTCTGTTGGAGGATGGTATTTTGGCAAGGCCAACGCACCCAAGGGGCCACAGGGAGGGGTGCAAGCCATCAGCCCCAGCCCCTCACCACCGCGACCCTGCTCCTGCCTGCCTCGGCTGCAAAGGGTCTGAGGAGGGGGTGGTCATCCCCCCAGACCTGACCCAGCCAGGGGAGGATGCCAATGGCTCCAGCACATTCATTCTTCCGCAGCTACCTCATCCCAGCCAGCTCAGAGTGGGAGCCTGACCCAGCCCTCACTCTTGCCTGCACACAGCCCTGTGCACGCACATGGGGCAGTGATGCACATCCAAGCTGGGCTTTGAGTCCAACAGGAGGTGAAAAACAAGCTGGAAACCAGAGAAAAGGGGATTTGGACCGCTGAGGGGGGAAGGAGAAGGGAAACGTGGCTATGCACACACGGGACGCTGAAGTAATCCAGAGAACAGAAGCAAGGCCCTGCAGCCACCCCCCAGCAGAACAGCAAACTCCACACTCAGGAGCTGGGGAGCTCCTGGAGCCCTCCAGGCACCTGCCCAAGACACAATGGACACACTGGGGAAGAGGGGCTGTGTTTCAGTGTCTCCCTGATGCCACAGCCTTGCTCAGACACCAACCTGACCCCAGCCCCTCACAAGGCCAGGCTGTCCTGCTGTGGGCAGGTGGGCCCCACCCTGCTCCAGCTCAGCTCAGCAGAGGCTCGATGGCAGCTCTGGTTGCTCACCCACCCTTGTAGCTGGGACCCAGGATGGGAGGCCTTGGTGTTTCCCTAGGGCCTGAAACACAAACATGAACCTGGTTCTTTGGAAAATGGGGTGACCACCAGAGGCTGGTAGGGCACTGCCCAGACTCCCCAGGGAATGGGCACGGCCCTGAGGCTGCCAGAGCTCCAGGAGAGTTTGGACGGTGCTGCCAGGGATGCACAGGGTGGGATTGTTGGGGTGTCTGTGCAGGGCCAGGAGCTGGACTTGGGTCTAGCTCTAGTCCAACTTGAGTCCTATCCCTGTGAGTCCATTCCCGGGAGTTCCATGATTCTGTGATCTCCACCCAGCCTCTCCCTGAGCCCCAGGGCAGTGATGGGATGGGCTCTTCGGGACAGCAGTCCCATCACCAGCCCCTCACTCCAAAGCATGTCTCTGCAACTCAGCCTGGTCCTGCCAGCAGGTTGTACACTCTTCAGGGTCAGGCCGAGCCAGAACAGAGTCAGATTTCCCAACATCATTAATTCTACTTCCTCTTCCTTCTCCTCCAGCTTGGAGCTCAGCCCTACAGGTGCACTGCACAGTACATCTGTGTTGGAGCAGGAGGAAGGAGCCAAGCGCGCATTCCACAAGCCATGGCTCCAGGGACCCCTCACGCCTCATCACCTCCCACCCTTGGGAATTACACCCACACAACTGGGCTGGCTGCAGCACAGGTCCTCACAGTGACTTGGGGTTCCCCCTCAGCCATGAAAGGAGGACCAGCTCCACCCCAGCCTGCCTTCCTGCAGGAGGAAAAGCGAGTCTGCTCATGAGCATCCGCCAGCACCCCCATTAGACAAGTCCCTTTGCACTCCCTCCTTGCCTCCCCATCCCCTGCAGCATCCTCCCAGCCCTGCTTTCCCCAGCTGAGCCTCTTCCCAGCCACACTCCCCGTGCCAAGGGGAGCTCACCCGCAAACCCCTCGCAGCTCACACCATGCTAAGGCTGACCCCAGCTTCAAAGCATTTCTTTACTGAGAGCTCATCCAGGAAACTTTGTTTTCCCTGCTCCTATTGTACTGCTGCATGCCTGTAGGAATTCATTCATGCACAGACAGCCTCGCAGGCACGCACAGGGTCTGTGCTGGAGTCTCCCTGTGGAAGGAGCTCCCAGGGCCGGCACAGCCAGACCCTGCACTTGCTGCTTCCCCGCATGGAAGAACTGGCTGGCAAAGCCACGAGAGCTTGTAAACCTGCCAGCTCCACAGCACCCAGAGTGACACGCAGGCACAGGCCTGGGCTCTTTGGCTCCATGCTGTTATTGCCACCCCTCCAGAGGGTGCAGGACGTGCCAAGGCAGCTGTGGGCACGGGGCTGTCTGGTCACCCATGGCCAGTGCCACCGGTGGGCTGCACACCTGCCCTTCTCCACCTTGTTCCTCCTTCTTCTTCCTGATTACAGCCTGCAAACTATTACAGCAGCATTGGGAAGGAGCTGTGCTTGGGTTTAAGTGCTTGCAGGATCAGGGCTGAGCTGTGGAGCTGAACTCACTGCTATTTATAGCGGGAAGCCCTGAGCACAGCACGTGCTGGAGGGGAGCGAGGCCGGGCCTGTGTTCCTGCTGAAACCTGGTGAGTTCTTTTATTTTGCCTCATTTTGGGGATATCAGTTGCCTGATCTCATAATTGCATTCATGTGCTGCCTGGTATTTACAAATGGTTTTGTTATTTTTTTAATCTTTGGGCACACCAGGTCAAAGGATCCCAGAGTGGTTTGGAAGAGACCTTAAAGCTCATCCCATTCCTCCCTCTGCCATGGGCAAGGACACCTTCCCCTAGACCAGGTTGTTCCAAACCCCATCCACCCTGGCCTTGAAGGCTTCCATCCTCCTGCATGTTTATACTGGTTTATAGGTGAAGTTCTATCTTTCATCACCGGTTAAAAAACCAAAAAAGGTAGGAAAAGAGGCTGGATCCAAGTAGCAAGCTCCCAGCTCCCAGGGCCTGTAGCTAATTAATTACACCCTGTCCTGCAGCGTGCACTTCACACGTGGTCCTGTGTGCCCACAGCCTGGCTGGGTGTCAGCAGCCTGACAGCAGCTCTGCCCGCCAGCCCAGCTAATTATAGGGTGGGGAGCGAAGGGGGGTGCCTTCCCTGCCCTCCCCTTCCCTCCCTTCCCTTCCCCTCCCTGCTGGTTGCTCCACTGTCGATGCAGCCTCTGACAAGGAGGACCCAGGGCTGCAGCTTGGGCTGGAGAAGACCTTTCCCTGAAGCACCCAGGGGGACCAGTGAGCAGCACAAGGATGAGAGTCCCCAGGAGACTGTGTCAGGGGGTGTCCAAGGGCCCTGGCCCCCCCGGGGGTACCCAGGCAGGGAGCAGGCCTGCCACCACACCCCCACCCTCACCCTACCCCACTGCAGAGCCAGGCTGCTGGTCCCATCCCATCCCATCCCATCCCTGCTGCCCTTACAGCCACCCCACCTCTCCTTGGACAGAGCTCTGCAACTCCCTTGTCTCTCCTGATGCCTTCATATACCCCTGGCACTCGGGGAACCCCTTCAGTCTGCCTGGAAAACCAAGGCAGACTGGTTTTCATGGGAATGTTCATGGGAAGTTCAAGGGAAGTTCATGTTCAAATTCATGGGAATGCCCCTCTGCTCTGGCAGCCTCAGGCCCTCGAGAGGGACAAGGCACCAGAGGTTAAGTGGACCACAGAGATATCCCACCTCCACTGCCTGGGGTTTGCTGCCCCACAGGGGAGCCCGGGACCCCTGAGCAGGCAGCAATGCTTTCGTCTCTGTGAGCAGGACCAACAAAGCACAGCACTCTCAGGAAGTGTCCCCTGTCATCAAACCTCTCCTGGGGTAACACACATGGAAAATGGGGAGGATATGAGCAGAGCAGGAATCATGGGGACCTGGCTGGTCACCCACCCACGAGCCACTAACAGCCACAGCACACACGAGACAGCAGGGACCCGAACAGAACCCAGCCCTCACCCGGGACACAGAATCCTGGAATGGGTTGGAAGTGACCTTAAATCTCATCTCATCCCCTGCCATGGGCAGAGACATCTTCCACTAGCCCAGGGCATTCCAAGCCCTGTCCAACCTGGCCTCGAACACTTCCAGGGATCCAGAGGCAGCCACGGCTTCTCTGGACAGCAACATCCACCCAGAGTTCAAAACACCACTGGAAAGCAGTTCCCTCACGCTTTTGGCCCTGAAAGTGGCTCCCCAAGGTCACACAACATCTGACTCAATCAGTGTAAATGTGAATGTAAATGTGTATACGTGAATCTCTACTCTCAGGAATGTGGGTGCCACCATAAGACCATCTTAAATGCTCCTAGCCCTGGAGGAAGAGCAGGGCTGTTTGTAAAATGACATGCCTATCACAAAACAAGGATGCTCCTGCCTCTTCATCATCCTCCTCTTCCTCCTCAGTACCAAGCCCAGTGCAAGGGAAGCCTGCTCCTCCCACACTGCTCAGGAGCTGATGGGGCTGGGCACACTGGGTGCTACAGAAGGCTGCAGCACACTCCTGGGCAATGCCTCAGCTTTATCTCAAGCCAACAGCAGCTAAAATATGGTTTGGTCAGGACAGGGACAGATGTGACTCAGAGGGAGCTCCCTGAGCTCCATCAACACAGAGCAAACCCGCTGCTTAGACACAGCAGGAACCACTTCACTGCCTGGGTAACACCGAAAGGTCTGTTCTGAGCACCCCTTTGCCATCATCACTGGCTCAAGGGAACTCCTCTAAGCCTAAAAAATCCCTTTTATTCTCAAGTTAAAAGTGTGCGTCGTTTGTTTGTTTGTTTGTTTGTCTAAATAGGGCTTGTAATGTATCAGCCAACCCATTTCAGAGCAGTAGGCTCGCTGAAATTCACGTGAAGCTGTGGAAGTGCCAGGCTGGACAGGGCTCAGAGCAGCCTCACATCGTGGGAGGTGTCCCTGCCCGTGGCAGGGGGTGGAATGAGATGGGCTTTCAGGTCCCTTGGAGGTGGGTCCCTTCCATTCCAAACCACCCCACGATTCTAGGATAACACACCACAGGTTTTTGGGAGCATCACCAACGTGAGCAGAGAAAAACTTAAAAGAATTGAACCTTTTTTGGTGACAGGTGAGGCTTTAAGAAGAAAAAACCTCTGGAGCTTTGCAGGTTTCTCTTGGAACAGCATTTCCTGTGGGGTGGAGGCACAGGTTCAGTCCTGGCCACCCATTCCTCATGCAGACAGGAGGGAAGAAGGAGCCAGGGGACGAGAATACCTCTCCATCCCCACAAAGCTTCCCACAAAGGCACCCCACCTGGTAGTAAGATTGAGGTCAGCAGTGAGGCAGGGACAAGTATGATCTTGCTGTGTCCCCAGGCTCACCTTCCCAAGTGGAAAGGGACCAGGACAGCCAGTCCCTCTCTGCTCCCACAACTGCATCCATACCCGGAGCATTTACCCAGGCTCCAGCCAGCCAAACACCACCAAATATTTAGGAATCAAACTCCATAAAGGAAGTGCAAGACACACTACAAAATAAATTGAGAACATTAAAAAAAGCCCAGAGAGGAAAAATAGATTTTTGGAACATGTTCTCAATCTCATTAATTGGGAAGACAGCCTTGGAGGGGGAAAAAAATTATTATATCCTCCCCAAACCATTATTCGCTCTTCAGAGTGTATCATATGAAAACAGTTATATAAAAGAATAAATTATATTTGGAATGGCAAGAACCCCAGAATAAAGCTAGGAACTCTGATGTTCCCATATAAAGATAGGAGACAGTTATCTGTTCCAAATTTTCCAGTTTTCTGCTGCGCCAATTCAAATTCACTACATACCAGCATGGCCATATAAAGGGGACTCCACCCATGTGAGCTTGGAAAGAGCAGTAATCCCCCAAACTATCAATTTAATGTATGGGGATAGAAAATGAGGGAAGAACGTACTCCCAGAAGGAGCACTCTGTTAACGACATGGCACAGGGCTCCAGAACGTGCACACAGGAATATCATTTACAGGGACTTTTGCATTGAGAGACCCCAGCTGAAATCGAGATTCTGCACGCAGACACCAGCGATGCAGCAAATTTAATGTCCATTTCCAGATCCAATGTGAACTTTATTTTTGTTTTATTTTCTGCTATTTGCTCAGTGTCACGTTTCTTGGCCGGCACAAGGAAATTATCTCTTCCTTGGGGGTTTTTAAATTAATTTTCAGCCCATCTTGCCCAGGCTGTCCTGAGCAGCTGAGGAGTGAGGATGCCTTGGGGCAGGGCAAGCATCAGGCAGGGTCCTCTCAGCCTGACTCCTGTGGAGGTGCTCCAGTCCCAGCCTGGATGTGGGTGCTGACCACAGCACCCAACCATGCAGGAACCCCTCCACAGGCAGCCTCCAGCTCCCCCCTACCCTGCACTGGCTCTGAGGTTGATAAAAATCCTCCTTTTTCCTGGATTTCTGCAGATGCAACACAGCACTGGGAACGCTGCTAGCACGAGCACATGGCACTGGTGTGGGCTGAGGCACAGCAGCAAGGGGCAGGTGCCACAAACATGGGAGGCAGGACGTGACCCCGAGTGTGGCCACACACTCCTGAGCCCCCAGACACATGCTGTCATGTTTGAAACAGCCCAGCAAGCTGGTTCCTCAGCTGAATGACACAAACAATGCACAAAGTGCAGGTAGTATCTCTCCAAGTTTTCCTTCCTGTATGGCATTCCTGTGCAGAAGACCCAGTGAGTGCCCAGCAGCTCCACAGTCCTCCCACCAGACCTGTGGAGCCCCTGCTCAGCAGGAGGTGAGAAGCTAGATAGGAAGGATGGATAGGAGATGGAAACTGGGCCAGGAGATGGAAATGAGGGCTACAGCCCATCTTCCTTCATGTTTTAAACCAGTCCAGGGCTGGGCACAGAGCCTCCTTGTCACCGGTCTGAAGCTTCCAGGTCCCCCTCGCTGGAAGGGTTCAAGGACAGGTTGGACAGGGCTTGGAGAAACTTGGTATGGTGGAAAGTGTCCCTGCCCATGGCAGGGGGTTGACACAACATGAGCTGTAAGCTTCCTTCCAACCCAAACCATTCCATGATTCTAAGAAGCAGCAGCCTGAAGAAGAAATTATTTTCTCCAGCTCTACCAATCTAATAAAAATCATTACAAAACAAAATAAAACAGAAATTCTAAACAATAAAAACCTTCCAGAAAGCACCTCTTCTCATGCCCTGAGACTCTGATGAGGAGCAGCGGCACCAGGTCCGAGCTCCCCCTGCACCATCAGCACCGCGCAGCACCGGCGCCGGCAGCGCCCTGGAAAGGAGCCGGCAGCCAACAGTGAGCCCTGTCCAAGCCATCAGGATGGATATGCAGATAAACCAGGTCAGAGAAGTGTTTCCATCCTGGCCAGACAGTGACTAAGAGACGGCATTAATTTGTTACTCAACCCAAGTTTAACTTTTCAGACCAAGAAGAGCCAAATGGTCGTTCCAAGTGAAAAAATACTGCAGGATGCATTCCTCTGCCCTGTCCCAGGAATACCCAGGGATTCATGATTCCAAGATGGAGTTGACAGCTCTTTCATATATCACTAAGAATAACAAACCAACCTTTCTGTTTTCCTTTTCATTCCCCAAATGCTATTTACTGGTTGCAAGAAGCCACACGTCATGTTCGCACAGCTCCAGGGAGGTGGGGCTGGATGAGCTCCACATGCTCTTAGTGCAGCACATCAAACCACCACAGACAACAAAAAGTTGTTTTATTGGCAGTCCTGCTGTCAGCACAGAGAATGAAGTGTGTGTGTGAGGGAGCATCCACCTTCCACCCCTTCCTGGACTCAATGTGAAGGCTCCTGGGAGCTGCACCAGGGATGTGAGGCTGAGACAAACCCTCTGGAGCTTGAAAGCCCTTCCAAGTTTATTCAGAATTTGATAACCTGCTACAGCAGTACCCGTGCGTGTTGCGCTGCCTGGTTGGGACACTTCCCACCTCACAGCAGGTACAGGCCAGCACCTCCATTCCAGGGTACGGGGAGGGACCCACATGCCCAGGTGAAGGGACAGCAGCCCTGTGCTTCACTGCAGGGCCCAGTGACCCCGACTCCACAGACAGGGTTGGGTATCACCAGAACCTATCACACAACAGCTAATAACAGTTAATATTTGCCTTTTAGGGCCTCCAGAAAATGGTGCTTCCAATAACTGGGCTCAGAGACTCATCCAACATCATGCCAGGATGATGGCACTTGTGCCAGGGAGAGGCACTCTCAGCCCCACTGACGCCCTCCTGTCCCTGGGCTTAGGCTGCAGGGTGTGGGGCACTACAGGGTCCCTGGGATGCCCCACACCACTACAAAGCATTTGTTCCTGCAGGCAGAGGAGATTTGATGTCACCAGCCTGGCCAAGTGCAGCAGGGCAGAGCTCTAAACAAATACTGCCACAGCTCTCGCGTCCAGCTCCATCCACAGACGGAGCAGAAGGGATGCCCACAACAGGATACAGCCTCGGTAAATCCTACCGAGAGCTCAGACCACGTCATACCCACATCTTAACTTATAAAACTGTGCTGTCTCACAGTAGGTCAGGTCAGAGCTGTGCAGAGTTTTCAGCCCCAGCATCCCTCTCCTGAAAAATTCCCAACTAGCGCTGCCGAGGGGCCATGACCCAGAGCTCCAAAGCCACCTCCCTGAGGCCACCCAGCACCACAGCTGGTACCACACACTGCAGCCTGGCCCCTCTGGAACCCAAAGAGTCCCTTCTCCTCCACCACTCAGGACCTGGGAACCGGTTTTAGTACATAACCAAACAAGCTTAAGGAATGCCCGTGGGACAGTGGCGCAGCAGGAGAGCCCAGAGAGGCCCAGCCCCACAGAGGGCCTTGGTGGCAGCACGTTGTCACTTGAGGGACAGCACCGTGTCAGTCCTCACACACCCTGGACCTGGAAACCAGGGAAGCAGCACCCACCTGGTCTCCAGTAAAAGCCCAGCCAGCTGCAGCTGAGCTGGGTTGCTGTGGGAGGGCAGCCCAGCCCCACATCCCCCGCCAAGGCAGCAGAGAGGGCTCTTATACCGAGACAGGGCGTCCTCCGCGGCAGCTGAGGCGAAGGAAGGGCTGCCCCAGAATGCAGCGGCCCCTCGTGAGGCAGGTGACACATGCTGCCAGCAAAAGGCACATCTCAAGCCTGCTGGGGCTTTCAGGACTGGGCAGGGCTCCTGCTCCTCCCTGCGCCGCCCACAGCCCTTCCTTGTGGTAACTGCTCCCGGTGCCGCCCTGCAGCTCCTGCCGTGCCCTCACACTCACCCCATCCCACCGTCTCCGGCTCGGAGGGCATGGGAACCCTCCGAAACTGGGGAAAGGACTGGGCCAAACCCACAGCCCACTTAGGCACAGCTCAGAGCCATGGCAGCTCAGGGCTAGCTGCCACAGTGCCAGGGGAGAGGTCCCTCCCCTGGCGTGTCCCCTGTCAGGCACAGCCCCTGCTCTGGCACATCCTCCCACACACAGGGGTCTGGGCAGAGCTCACCTCTGCACCCCACAGGGCAGGATGCTTGCTGAGCCCCTCTGGCCTTCACCACAGCCAGAGCCACAAAGTCTTTATGAACCTTGTGAATAAAATAACTGCTCTGAATGCATTTTTGCTTCCTCCCAGTAAATCTCTTTGGTACCCCTCTAGTCTGATGTAAAACCACTCGTCACTCACCATCTCTGTGGTACTCAGAGCTGCACAGGGGTCCCTGCTTCTTCCCTATCGTTCTCGTGTTCTCCTTCCTTCCTTCTCTCCTCCTTGTCTTGCTCCTCTCCCTGTCGGGTGGCCAAGCTCTCCCTGCCGGGAGATCCCTATCCGGCCGCCCACAGCCTCTCCCAACAATTACAGGCCTCTGCGGCTGTCCCAGGTAAGCAGCAATGACAGACCTCGAGGCAACTTCATGGAAATGTCTGTTCAGAGGCAGGGCTACCTGTCCCTGCCAACTCCTGCCTTAGAAGGAGCATCCTGCACACCCTGGCAGCATGGTGATCCCAAACTACCAGACGGAGGGAAACGAAATGACACCAACCTGCCCCTAGAAAACAAGGGTGTAAGTATTTCCTAGGGTCCCTGCACCATTCCAGCGGCCCCAGCCCCATGGCTTCCTCCGAGCACAGGCAGGTCTCTGGGGTGCCCACCCCAAAAGCTTGCACCAACACAGCATTTGCAAAGACAAAGTGTGCCTTTAATGCCACATCCACATCCAAAGGTTATTCGTGAACATCCACAGGACAATCTTGGGCTGCCACACTCAAGATGTGACTGCTGGGGCACTGGGCAGTGTAGGAAGGGCCTTGGGCAGCGGCTGCAGGAGAAGCCTCAACCCCTGAGCTCAGGGGGCAGCCATCCTCCAAAGAGGCAGAGCCAGGGGTGGCAGTGGGCACAGATGTGGTGGGCTGTGACACTGTGACTCTTGCTTCATCTCTGACTTCCTGGGTGTGACCACAACGAAAGCCCAGATTCCTCATCCAGAGGGCAAAGCTGGGAGTTCCCAGCTGCAGCAGTACAGCATTTTTGCATCACAGACATGAAGCCCACGCTGCTGATACATGGCAAACTCACAGCTCCTCTCCACAAGCCCCTCCATACTCCACAAGCAGCAAATGATGTGGTTCTCCCATTCCTGTCCCACAGGAGCCACTGAAGGCATCCCTCCCCTCGCCTGATCTCCGTGTAACACCCAGCCCTGCCCAGCAGCACTGGCCCTGCCGGATTAACGCTCAGCACAGACTCACCCCAGCACCCTGTGCTCAGAAAACAGCAGCCTCTGACCTCGGGAGGGATCTGTGCCCTCAACAGGGCACAAACCCGTGTTTCCCACTCCCACAGCACAGTGTGTCCCATAAAATCCCTGCTAAGCAGGACAAGCAGGACCCCCAGTCCTGTGCAGCCACTGCGCAGAGGCAGCAGCACTGCAAGGACTGGCCTGGTCACTTCCCATGTATTTTTTGGGACATGTGGCAGATGGGCACACCAAGGAGGATGCAGGAGCCTCCGGTCCATCACAAGCTTGTGGCAAAGTGAACAGCACACAAATCTTGCTGACCACAGGCAAGTCACAGGCGGAGAGAGTGACTTAGAAATAAATATGAGCATAGATCTTTGGGAAGGGTGAGGAGGAAAAAGGCTGAGGAAGAACTTGCTGAACTGGGATAAAGAAACTCTTGCATGCAGATCCCTTTTCGCTCCAGAAAGAGCCAAAACCTTAACAGGAGTTTGTGTTAAAGCCTCTGATCTCCACTGGGGGTTTCATACCACATGTTCTCACAGCCAGGGACAGCCACTGCCCAAACTCCACTTTAATCCAAGTAACATTAAAGAGATACTCCAGGGATTAAGTGACCTGACAAGCTACAGGCACACCCCGGGACAGAAAACTAATGGTGTTTTGTCACAACAGGGCTGTGATCACATGGCCCTCCTGGCACTCACCCCATGTGCCTCAGTTTACCCAGTCATTATGGGCAGGTGTGGCACTGCCCAGCTCCTGCAGGGCAGGGGGAGATCAGGTGCAGATCATGGAATCACGGAATCGTGGAATGGTTTGGTTTGGAAGGGACCTTAAAGCCCATCTCATCCCATTCCTGCCACGGGCAGGGACCCCTTCCACTACCCAGGTTGTTCCAAACCCTATCCAAACCAGCCTTGGACACTTCCAGGGATCCAGGGGCAGTTGCAGCTTCTCTGGGCACCCTGTGCCAGGGCCTGCCCACCCTCACAGGGACCAATTCCTTCCCAATAGCCCATCTAATCCTACTGTCCCTCAGTTCAAAGCCATTCCCCTGTGTCCCATCACTACTTGCCCTTGCAAATATATATAAATGTATATATATATGTATATGTATATACACACACATACACTCCCACCCACACATATTATATATGTATTTGTACTTTATGTGTCATAGTGCTGTTCCCAGGAATGCTCCCATGGGAAGCACAGCCCCGCACTGCTCTGGCTGGGGGTCAGGATGAATAAGCAGGAGGAGGGAGGAAAGCCACAGCCCTGGGGGGTCTGCCTGCAATCAGGCAGCATTTCAGCAACAGTGAGGGAAGAAATTGAAGAAATAAATCGTATTTTGTTCGTGCTCAGTGAACACTCACTAGAGAGTCGTGATGAAAGCACACATATGCTTTTCCAGGCAGAAGGCAGAGGTGCTGGGAATCACGGGCAGGCCCCAGGGTGGCACAGGGATGTGGGCACTCACAGCAGGAACAGAATGGATGCTGACAGCTCCAGCTGGGGATGTGGGGCAAAGCAATGGATTTGCTGTGCCTGAAAAGCTGGGCTGAGATAGGATGGTGGGCGAGGAGCTGAGGGAGAGGGGAGGTGCAGCCTGAGCACGAGAGGGGTGGCAGAAAATCTCCACCCAGCACAGGACAGCCCCTGCCCCATGCCACCATGGCATTGCTGGGGCTGGAGATCACCTGCTCCCCTGACCGTCCCCCAGCCTTGGCAATGAGCTGGCCAGGAGCATCCCAGCACCTCGGGATTCCTGGCAGCAGCAGAGTGGGCATGGTGCCTGCTCAAAAAAAATGATTGGGAAAGCCAGGTTGGGGGGGAAAGGGCCGTTTCTGGAAGGGAGGGGAGAGGAGAAAAGAAAATATTTTTTTTTTAAAAAAGGCGAAGACAAAACCCCTATGTAAGAGATGAAGGGAAGGAGGGAGGGGAAAAGTTGAAATGAAATCCCTGGGGAATTGTGGAGAAGAAGAAAGAGCATAGACACGCCAGGCGAGCCGGAGTGAGAGCCAGGGAGCAGGAAGAGCCTAACTAGGATGGAGACAGAGATACTACAGAACCCTGGTGACGTCATGCTGGAGTCGCAGTGGTTTCCAAAACAACTCCAAACTCCAGCGCCCAGAGAGGGAGTGAGGAGTGCAGGAGAAGTGGAAACGAGATGGGGCTGGGCGCTCCGAGGGAGCTGGAACAGGAGCTCGAGGCGTCTGCGGAGCTGAGTCTGCTCCCAGCTCCCCGTCGGTCTGCTCTGGTGGGACGGGCTCTGGGGAGCCAGCAGCCACAGAGACAGAGGTTATTGTAGAGCCAGGCAGCATCAGAAAGGAAATTCCTGAGGGTGTTTTCCTAATTGACACGTACAATGAAGCTACAGTCGCCCGAAGCCCCTCACTGCAAGAAGGTAAATGCTGGATGCTCCCAGGAGCAGAGCCAAGGAGTGAGCAACAGCAGAGTCGGCGACCCAGAGGAAATAAATCTGCAGTAAATGGGAACCACACACGGAGAGCTGTCCCGATGGCAGCGGGCGGCTCTGCCCCAGCATGCTCGGATTAGAGGGTTTTATGGCTGTGCTGGCCTTGGAGAGCCCGGTCAAGGCAGCTGGGTTGGCTTGGGGCTCTGTGACGAGGGGGGAGAACAAAGCAGGAAGGCAGAGTGAACCCCCAGGGTCAGGCTGAGATATCCCTCAATGTGGGGCTGCCCCCTGTGCCCCCAGCCTACCCCACAGCCGCTGGATGGGCATGGCAGACCTGGCATGCATCCTATGGATGAGGAAGGGCGGCACAGCAGCCATGGTGATTTTCCTGTCTCCCAGCCCCAGGTGTGTTTCTGCTGGAGGCTGCAGGAATTCCTGCAGGCTCTCCACTGCGTGCCTGGCCAGAGCCAAGCCCAAGGCAGCACCTGGGTACTGCCACACCTTTGCTCTCACGGCTTCCCCTCCTGCCAGGCTGGATCCTGCCAGATCTCATAGGCCTGTGCTGCTGGTAATTAGCACAGACTGGGCTGTCCTGGGCTTGACTCTGGAGCTCGGGTACCCTGCAGCAAACCAGGCCTGGATCCTGCTGGGACACAGGGATCCCCGCTCTGTAACACTGCTGCACGTGTGATAACCCTGCTTAGTCCCAGAACTGTCCTACAGCTCCCAGGGCTCCTGCCGAGGGATGCAGCCTGCAGGGAACACTACCAAACACACTGATGGGTGTCAGGCACACCTGCAGGCTGGTGCAGGGCTCCTGGGTGGGAAAAGGAGACAAGAGGGGTGAGCAGGGCGCAATCACCTCTCTGTCTCCAAACCTGTGACAAGCAGCAGCAAGAGGGCACAGGCTGCACAAAGCAGGTCTGGCCACGAGCCCACCTGGCAAACCACTCAGGAAAATCCACAGGAAGGCAGCAAGACCCCTGAGCTGGCGAGACAGGCAATTGTTAGGATGGAAATGCTAAGAGCTGTCCCCTCTGCACACATGGGATGGCTCAGAGCCCTGGGAGAAAGCTTGACCAGCAGCAGCCTCTGCCTGCCACCCTCCCCCGGGCCCCTTCCCGGCTCCCTGGTTAAATCCCACCGCGGCTGCTTTCCTGCCCGGGGGCGAGGAGAGCCTGACTCACGCACTAAGCAAAGATTAATAAGCAGCAGAGGAGCCGGGCTCATCCGCGGAGCCGGCAGCTGAATCACCGGCCCCGGCTGCTGGCGCATTGTTCTTCCGGCGCTGAGTCAGTGCTGCTGCGCCCGGCAACCGCGGCAAACCTGCGGCCCGTGAAACAACAGCACGGGCTAATCAAGAAAGAAGAGTTGCTGTAAGCACGGAGTCCCAAAAAAGCGGTGCTCTGGGCTCCAGCATCCCCCCACCCCCCAGAAACCCAAACCCCCAGCCTCTCACAGGGGCTTGGCAGCAGCAGCTTGTTTTCTGCTTGAAAGCTGCCACCTCTGTATTTATCATTTTTTATGTTCAGCCCTAATTGGATGACGTGGTCTGGTTGTTCCTCCCACCCCGGCTGGGCTGCACGTGCGCTGCATGCAGATATCCCAAGCCTTTCCCATCCCTGGACATGTCCAAGACCAGGCTGGACTGGGCTTGGAGCACCCTGGGACAGCGGGAGGTGGCCCTGCCCACGGCACGGGGGTGGAATGAGACGGGCTTTAAGGTCTTTCCAACCCAAACCTAGGCTATACCCAGAGCTCCCAAACTCATAGTCTTGGTCTGTCACTTCCTCCAAAAGTACAAGATGGGATTTTGAAGGATGAGGGAAACAGTAATTCCTGGAGAACGTTCTGGCTCAGAGCCAGTGACAACCATCCTTCTCAAACTCTCCTGATCACCTCTAGCTGTCAGGTTGCCAGGGTTCTCCCTCTCTCCCAGGTAAGGAGAAAGTCCCACTCCAGCCAGGTGTGCCTGACTCTTTTGGCCACACCAGAACAGCTCCTGCCCTACAGCAGTTGTGAACAGCCACCACTTGCTGAGCCGTGCAAAGTAAATCCTATTTCACCTTAAAAGGAAGCAAAAGCCTCCTGCACTCAACATCCTTCCTTGAGGTTGGGAGGGAGTGTCTCAAGTCCTCTTAGGGTCCCTATCCACTCAAAAGCCACACACTTGGCAGCCTGAAAAGTACCTTGCAGATACACAGAACAGAAAAACTTGGAGAAACATGAGACTAGAACTTCGATTCATGGCACAGAGAGATGGGAATCAGCTTGAGAAACAGGGCCAGCTGCTGGTCTGTCCTTAAACACAGCCCTGAATTACTATCATCACTGTGCCCCAAGTGCATCTTTCTGATGCTATCACCCTCAGACAGTCTCAACCTCCCCTGACACCAGCTAATGACTGGACTTTGAAGGTGCTGCATGGCAGCAAGTTCTGCAGGTTAATAGGAACGTGTGACAGGGCTGCATCTCCTTCCTTCCAGGCTGCTGTAATGCCCTAGAGAAAGACTGAGTGCCCAAAAGGCACACCAGGAGCCACAGCGTCACCCCACAGCCACCAGCCCCCTAGTGCAGCTCTGGGAGCCTCTGCATCTCAGAGGGATGGTGCCAGCCCTGAGCTCTGTCAGCAGCCCCTGCAGCCCCCATGTCCTGCCCTGGGCTGACCGCAGCAGGGGTGGTGCTGGGCAGGTCCCACACCAACACAGAGTGAAACCTCCTCATCCATCACCCAGCCCAGTGTCATCCAATCCCCAACCACCCCCATCTCAATGAACCATCAACCTGAAATAAAACAAAATCCACTCAAAATCCCAGTGGACAGCAGGCTTTCTCTGTTTGCTCTTACAAGGATCTAATTCAGGTCTAATAGGACAGTTGTTATGACATATTAAGTGAGTGGCAATTGATTATTAAGAGCTTATTCATTGGACCTGGGCAGATGGGTAATCAGATACCTGCCTATTACATAGCTGTGAAACCACTCTGAATATGCTTCTAATGACCAAGTGATATTTACTTAACATTCAATATCCATCACTAGGAAAGGTCTCTCTAGATTTAATAAGCCTCTGTTATTTTATGTTTAATTAAATACCATCCGCTATTAAAAACGTATTTAACTGAGGTCAAAACCAGTAAAAACTGTATCTTATAACATAGCTGTTAAACCTCAAATATCTTCTTAATGATTAATTGGGATTTAGCACACGATCGCTGTCCTACTGAGAGCGGATGGAAAGCGGAAGCTCAGCGATTCAGGGACCAAAGTGCTTTGCTTCTGCAAACAATTCTGCTGGTTAAATGGTTTGGCTAATAAAAATAAAACAGAGCAGTGGGAGCCTTGGTTCCTACATTACCCAACTTTGGAAAATTCAGAATACAGCACGGTCACTTGCACCGTGCCCAGCAACTCGCACATGGGGAGCTGGGATCAGCCTCCTCCTCCTCCCAGAGATGTGGGTACCACAGGTGCATTCCTACAGGCCAGGACATCAGCAGGACCTTTCCAGAGCTGCTCTGCCCCAGCTTCAAGGCAGAAGCAGGAGCAGTAAGCCAGGGGACTCCTGATGGGACAGTTCCAGTTGGGATTGTGAATGGCATCCTTTCTGCTTGGGCTGGCCAGCTGGGGCAGCTCAGTGGTCTATCATCCCCACCAGTTTCCCCCAGCAGAAAAAACAGTGCCTGGAAGAAGCTGGAGACAAATTTCATAGAATCATGTAACCGTTTGTGTTGGAAGGACCTTAAACCCATCCCATTCCAGCCCCCTCCCACAGGCCAGGACCCCTTCCATGGACCAGGCTGCTCCAAGACCCATCCAACTTGACCCAGGCCACTCCCAGGAACGGGGCAGCCACAGCCTCTCTGGGCACCCTGTTTGCTGCAGTGCTCCAAAACTTCCATGCCAGAAACAAAGAGACGTTTTCAGGCCAAGGGATCAGGGAGCTCCCAGAACCAAGGGCCCTGCAAGCACAAGTCCTGCAGCAGACTGAGGACAGATGTTTCTGTCAGTGCCCTGCACAGCTGTCCTCCGTGCCCTCCACTGCAGGCAGCCCTGAACACACATAGCATCACACATCACATGCTTCCTTCACCTCTGGGCACAGGGACAGCTGACGGGGGAAACAGCCTCCAGGCAAGGGGGAATAAGCTTGGACAGGGAGGAGGGAAAAGTCCAAAGCATGTCAGCACTTGGGAAAAAGCCATTCCACCTCAGTGACCTCCAGCAAGGGGATTTATTTTGATTGGTTTTGTTTTGAAAGACCTTGCAAGCAAAATCTGATACTAGCAAAGTATTAAATATAGCAGTGCAGACCCACATGGATTGCACAAGAAAACAATTTCAGAACAAAACCAGCAAGAATGTCTACAAACACTGACAAAAATACCAAGAGAGGGAAGCCAAGAGGGTCCTCTCTCTCTGTTGTTCCCCTCGCAGCCTCAGGCCCGCTGGGGAAATCAGGGTTAGACCATGGGCTGCGTGCTTCAGTCCTGGGAAATGAGTCAAGAGCCTGGAACGTGTGCTCAGCACCATGCACAGCCCGGGGCTGGGAGCTCATAGGCTTCCTTGGAAAGACCCTGGTAGGTCAGACCTGGGCTTGTGGTGCTCCAGGGAGAGGCACAGAGGGAACATCCCAAGGGAACTGTTGGATGGGCTTGGAGATACCCAAAACTCTTCCTCAAAGTCAAGTCCGAGGAGTGAATCATCATTCTGCCATGAATGACATACCAAAGGGATAAGAAAACATTCCTAGTGTCTGACAAGACACTGTGTTATGCATGAGGGGGGTTCTAAATATCCACATGGAAAAGATGTTTCTGGAGGAAAACCTCGCTGCTATTCAGTGTTTCTAAAAACAAGAGTCTCTGGGAGTCACGGAATCCCAGGATGGTTTGTGTTGCAAGGGACCTTAAAGCCCATCCAGTGCCACCCCCTGCCATGGGCAGGGACACCTTCCACTGTCCCAGGCTGTTCCAAGCCCCATCCAACCTGCCCTTGGACATCTCCAGAGATCCAGGGGCAGCCACAGATGCTGTGGGGAAGAACAAGCTTTCTTTTTTTTCACCAGAGAAGACCAAGAGAGTCCAAGCACCAGAGATCCAAGAACCTCAACCAGAAGGAAGCAGTGAAGAGCAGACCTGGGCTCTCTACAGGCCAGGTAGAGGCTCCATGGAGAGGACATGAACCTCTTAGGAGGGCACTCATGGAGTAACCTTGGCATCAAAAACACTCTGTCACCTCCCAGATTTGAGGACCAGGAGACAAGTCCAGCTGGATTTCATTTCCTTCCCCAAGCACTGCTACAGATACACGAAGTACCTCCTCAGCCTTCCCATCTCCCTCCCATGCAGGAGCCCTGCACCAGGAGATACCATCTGGGCTGCCTCAAAGCCACACAGCTGATTAAGGAAATAGCAGAGGTGCCTGTCTGGAGGATATGGTGATTACGGATATCTCCATCTCCAATCAGCCTCGGAGACTTTGCTGGAACATTGACTAGTGCCCCACAATGCCATGGGAGCAGCTCCACTCCTGGTGTGTCCTGTCTCACTCAGGAGAAGTCAGAGGATGTGCAGAGGGAGGAGGAAGCCTCTGGAGATGGCTCCCTCATCCAGTGGAAGAGAGCAAGACATCTGCTCCCAACACATCCATCTCCACTGGGTAGGGCTGGGCTTTTCTCCTTCCCCTCACTCAGACAGAAACCAGCACTCCTTTAGAGTGAGTTAATCTCACTTTTGATCAACTCTTTACAAGAGCCTCACAACCTACAACTGCATTTTGGGATCTACAAATGACTCCCACAGGGTATGGAAGGCCTTGGGAGCTGCTCCAGCACAAACACAAGGGTTTGCCTGCTTCAGATTTTCCCTTCGTAGCCTCGCAACCCCAAGGTTCCCCAGAAGGAAAGGAGCACCTTCTCCACCCATCCAGTCCTCCAGCTGAGGTTCCAGGCCACATCCTGTGGAGTGTGAGCATTTCCAGGAAAAACTACAGAGCTGAAGAGAGGAAGGCCCAGGTGGGCACTATGGATGTGTGGGATAAGGAAACAGAGATGGCTGTAAGAGCCTCCACAGAGGTCCTGTTGCAAGTTTCCTTCCCTAACAAGCAGGACACTCCTCGCTCAAAGCCCTCCATGGAGTCAGACAGCCAAACACCCACAGGGCCCACCACAGAGCCAAATCCCACTTCTGCCTCTGCTGTGTGTTTCTCACATCACTTGGGAAACATCACCAGGACCATCTTCCCTGCCATGCCTGCAGCAGAGGCGTCCCCTCTGGCCCACGGCAACGCAGGGGTATCCAAATTCTGCTGCCTCTCCCCCCCACCCACCCCAGCCAGTGGCTGGCCAACAGATGCCCAGTGCCCTCCATCACCTACAATGGCACTCCAGACACCCAGCCCAGACACCACCACATCTCTCTTTGGACAGGCAAATCCCACCCCTCCTCTTCCCGTGCCTCAGTTTCCCCGTGGCAGAAGCACGCCAGCCTGTGGTGTCATACCACCCCAACCCCAGCAACACAGCAAGGCTTAATCCCACAGCCCCACCGCCCTCTCCCAACCCCATCACCCTCTCTCACAGCCCCACCGCCCTCTCCCAACCCCATCACCCTCTCCCACAGCCCCACCGCCCTCCCACAGCCCCACTGTCCCCCAAGGGGCAGCACATGGGTCGGTTGCTGTGAAACAGCAAACCTCCTTCTCTCTTTTTGCTGGAGCTAGCTGGGTTTAGGCTGGGATTTCAGTTTCATTTGTGGGCAGCCTTTCTGGAGACATCCTCCCGCCCAATGCTGGGGAGAACTGTCTGAGACCACGGGCACTTCGTGTGTGTTTGGATTCCAATCTCCCCACAGCTCACAATCCTGGGAAAATGAATCAGTGCTGCTGAGGTGAAGTTTTTTGTTTGGAAGTGTTAGACTGGAAGTAACTGGCTGCCCAGCCAAGCTGAAGGGAGTTTGGGCTCCTTCCTTTGGCTCTCCCACACGTCCCTGAGCAGAAGTCTGCAGGAGCAACGCCGTGTGCGTGGCCTCGGGGACATTTGAGGGCTCGCAGGCCCAGGAAGCACAGGCACACCCCGAGCCTGCCCTCTGCCAAAACCCGACACCGCGCTGGAATGTAGGAACTGCAAATGATACTTTAATTCCACGGTCACTCAACAGTAGCTCCTGCCTTGGGAAATCCTGGGAAAGGCACATGCTCGGGAGCACTCACACAGAGCACACCCAGCCCCAGCCCAAGCCATGGGCTGGAAACCATGCTGTCTTCATCCAAACTTCCCACCCCCTCCAATCCCCACACCTGCCTGTCCTTGAATCGGCGAGAAACGCTGCGAGGCATCGGCCAGGCCTGGAGCCATAGCTCAGCTCTCTGCACAGGAAGGGACACTGGCACTGGGGACACTGCCCACACCTCGATGGCCACAGAGGCCACTGCCACACCACACATGGATGGCCAAAAGGCCCTCTCACCCAGCCTGGCCACCGCAATGTCATCACTGTCCTCCCTGCCCAGGACACTTGTGTGCTGAATGTTCTGTCCTGTCCCCACAGGGAACACCCCAGAGCCCATCCCAAGCCCCCAGGCCCTGCACTGAGCTCTGCTGCCTCGCTGGTTCCCACCCTGTGTCCAGTGCTGATGGCTCAGCACTGCCAGAGGCTGTGAACCCTGTCCCATAGCAGGGACGTGCTCAGACACAGCATCTAGGGAGCCAAGAGGACCTGGCCCCCAAGTGCTCTGCTCCCCCCAGGAGCTCACAGCTTCCATGCTCCCGCCCTGGTCTGTGCCTTCAGCCTCCCCTGGACACCACCAGCAGCTCTGTGGGGAGGGACCACGCAGTGCTGAGGAGTCTGGACAGACCCACAGAAACAAAGGTCAGAGCATGGGGGACACTCAGAAGAGCCACGGGAGGAACTCAGCAATGGTTGGATTTATTTCCAGGAGGGAGGATGTGAACTTGAGGCGAGTTTGCAGTTAAGATTTAGCACCTCTCAGTGCTCAGGCAATGACGCTGGAGAGGAGAGGAGAGTTCAGCACAGGGGGATGAAGGCTGTTCTCGCCTTTCAGGAACTTCCTGCTCTGGTTTCAGCTCCTTCTTCCTTCCTTCCTTCCTCTCGAGCCATCCCCTCTGATGTGGATGGTTTTGGAGACCAAAGGACAAAACAATTTGCTTCTCCATTCCTGAAAAGGGGCTTTTAGGTCCCTGCTGTCATGTTCCAAAAGCTCTCAGTGGCTCAAGGGGCAGGGCACGTGCCACATCCCACAGCTCAGGAGACTTTCCTGGGCCCCTGCCAGTGCTTCCACCTCCCCCCTTCCTGCTCACCCACCACAGGAAGCAGCATATGGGCTCCTGTTCCTGTCTGCAAACTTCTCCTGCCCTCCAGCAATGCACTGCACAGTAAAGGCTGTCCCACAGGTCACTGCTGTCACCTGACCTGTCACACCACGTACTGTGTGACACAGCCCAGACCTGCAACACCAGGTCCCTCTCTACAGCACAGCCTGCCTGGATGGAGACACTGTGCCTGCACATCAGCACAAGCATTCAGTGCTTCTCCTGCCCTGGGTCACACACCTACTGTGACCTTAAAACAGCTACTTTGTGCCCAAACCTACTGTGGCCTTTTAAAACCACAGGTGTGCCTGCCGTAGGTGACCCACACTGGATTAAGGTTATGATGATGGAAAAACCTACAGTATTTAGTGTAAAACACTCCTCTAACCTCTGGCATTGAACCAGCCCCTCAGCTCAGGGCTCTGCATGGTGAACACGCAGGGCTCTGGACCAGGGACAGCTGTTGCTCCCCCTGACCTGCTCCCCAGTGTCTGTGCTCGGATACACTCCAGAAAAACAGGTCTCTTCTCATGTCCTGTGTCAAATTCAGAAAAGACTCAGTGGGGTATCTAAGGCTCTGCACAAGCTCTCATTCGTCCTGCATGTAGCTGGTCTCTGAGCATTCCATAAAATCAGAATCACAGAATGTCCTGAGTGGGAAGAGACTTACAAGGATCATGAGTCCAACCTCTGGCCCTGCACAGACACCCCAACACTCCCACCCTGAGCATCCCTGGCAGTGCTGGCCAAACTCTCCTGGAGCTCTGGCAGCCTCGGGGCCGTGCCCATTCCCTGGGGAGCCTGGGCAGTGCCCAGCACCCTCTGGGGGAAGAACCTTTCCTTGTTCTCTGATCTTACCCTCCCCTGGCACAGCTCCAGCTGTTCCCTGGCTCCTGTCCCTGTGACAGAGAGCAGAGATCAGAGCTGCCCCTCGAGATGAAGCTGCAGCCACTAATGAGGTGTGACCTCAGTCCCCTCCAGCTGAACAGACCAAGTGCCCTCAGTCCTTCATTTGACCAGGTGAGGTCCCTGCACCATGGGGAACAACACCCAAAGGTGAAGGTTCCCATGTCCTGTGGTACCAGTGTGCACCTATACCATCTCCAAGGATCCTGATTAGTACAAGCTCTGGTTCTGGCTCTGAGCCTGGCACAGGGTGCCCAGAAGCACAGCCATCACTCCAGGAACCACTGACTCCAAGGTGGTTCTTTGGCAGGCTCAGATCCCATACACATCCATTGGAAAACATCTCTGCCTGAATGCTCCTCCGTGTAGCTCTGGTTCCTTAGGGAGGCTCGACCCATGACCAAAGCCCTCAAAACCACGAGTCCAAAGAGAGCCCTGGCTATTTTAGGGGGTGTGTCACATCAGGCAGCAGGGAGAGCACTGCTCAGCACTGCTCAGCACTGCTCAGCACTGCTACCTGTACCAGTTCCTCTTCCCAGAGAACCCTCTTTGCCACCTGGGGTGAGCATTCCCCACCCTGCCTGGACTTCCCAGCAGTGCTCTCTCTTCCCACAGAGCTCCTGCAGGCCAGGGCTGGGCTTTGTGCCCTGTCCTAGCGAGGCAGGGAGGGAGAAGCCCCTTGTGCCGCCTTGCCAGAGCACCATGCCGTGCTCTGGAACAGGGTAACCCGAGCTGCGGCTTCCCGACATTCCTCGTGGCTCCAGCTTCCCAGCCAAAACAAAACCAACATTTTCCTTTTTTTTTTTTTTTAAATTCTCTCTTCTCCTTGAGGCCAAACAGGAGGAGGGGGTCCCCCAGAGCACTTAGCCAAAGCTGCATTGGCTGGAAAGCAGCGATCCCCAGCCGGTTCCCTCCTTCCAGCCGTGCTCCTGCAGCAGCCCTTGGGTAAGCAGGGCACGTGGGGTGACACTGTGGGATGGCACCTTGGAGCCATGCTGTGGCACCAGGGCACGCAGTGATCACACAGGGACACTGTCTGCTCCTGGCTCATGGAAATCACTGCTCCCCCTGGGTTGATGTGGAATTGTATCCCCATTTGTCTGTTTAATTCATCTGAAATATTTTCCCGAACCAGTTGGGGGAAGGGCCATTTGAATTTGCTTTCTAGAGGGATCCCATTTGGAGATTTCTTCCCAAATTTGCCCTAAACCAGGACACTGCTGCTCCTGGATGAGCTGGGGAAGCACGGCTGGATTCCATGACAGGGAGCCAGGGCGTCCCTCTGTAGAAGCTTCCCAAGAAGGGCAAGAGAGAGGAAGGACAGTGCAGCTCCAGGGATAACACCAGTCACATTCGTGGAGCCCCACGGCCACATCAGGAGCAGTGGGGCTTCCCAAGGAACATGAGGAATGATCCAAAGGCTGTCCCCTATGTGGGGTGAGCACAGCAAGCGTGGCCCAGGGAGAAAGGAGGGAATCCCAGCTCGAGGCTGCAGAGTGGACACAGATTCACCCAACATTCTGAGTTGGAAGGGACCCATAGGGATTACTGAGTCCAGCTCTTAAGTAAATGGCCCACATGGGGATTGAAGTGAACCCTGTTTGTGCCACTCCGATGAGCCGGGGGCTCAGGTGACCCTGCCTGTCACCATCAGAGGCTCCTGCTATCCACACCATCCCACAGCAGGGCTGGTAGCCATGGGGTGGTGTCAGGAGGAGGACGTGGCTTCTCTGCTGTCACCAAGCATCCAAATCCACCATCCCATGCTATCTCACTCTGCTCCACAGTAGAGTCAAACGTAACTGGAAGGCAGGCTCACTCGCCAAGACACTGGGACATGGGGGCATGCTGATCCCTGTCCCCAAGCAGGAAGAGTAGCAGGGAGCAATGAGGACCCCCAGCTGCCAGGGATGGCTGGGGTTCACCTCAGCTGGCTGCCCAACACCCCCCCAAACTGCTCCCTCTCCTCAAGGGAGAGCAGCCCCAGAGCTGCAAATCCCAAACAGCCTCAAGCTGGCCTGGGAAGCTGTGTGGTTGAGAAGCTAAAACAAAGGTCAAAGCCTTTGGTCAAAGTGCCCATGGTGTTGAGGCACCATGCAAAGGTGCCAGCCTGGACAGGGCAAAGGGGACAGTGCTGGACCGTCCCATGCGGAGCAAGTGCTGAGCACTTTGGGCACATCAGTCCATGTGCCGAGGGACTTGGGGGATGGCAGGAGAGGATTGTGAGCACAGTGCCCTCACCATAACAGGTATTTTTCAGAGCCACGCACAGTGGGCAGAGCTGTGAAATTTGACTTTGATCACCACAGGGCAAACCCTGGCACTGCTGCTCTGCAGCTGAGCTTGAGCAGAATGAGAATGGGATGAGCAGGGGATGGGCTGCCAGACTGGGTATCCTCGTGCCTGGGTGTCTGCTGCAAACACCGAAGCTGAAATTCTTGGCTTGCATTAGAGGAGCACAGATTCAACAATTGTAACAATTGGAGCAGTGGGTCAAGTCCCATCATTTAACAGGGGCTCAGTGCCAGATCCTGTGCTCAGGTCACCGCAACCCCCTGCAGCACCAGGCCTGGGGCAGGGTGGCTGGGAAGTGCCCAGCAGGAAAGGCCCTGGGGGTGCTGGAGACAGCAGCTGAACCTGAGCCCAGGTGTGCCCAGATGTGCCCAGCTGGGTAAGAAGGTCAGTGACACCTGGCCTGGATCAGCCATGGTGTGGCCACAGGCCCAGGGCAATGACCATCCCCTGTGCTGGGCACTGCTGAAGCACCTCCTGTCAATTCTGGCTCCTCATGACAGAAAAGACACTGAGGGGCTGGAGCAGAGTCAGAGAACAGAGCTGGAGAAGGGTCTGGAGCCCCAGGGGTGGCTGAGGGAGCTGGAAAGGGGCTCAGCCTGGAGAAAAGGAGGCTCAGGGGGGCCCTTCTGGCTCTGCACAACTCCTGACAGGAGGGGACAGCCAGGAGGGGAGTCGGGCTCTGCTCCCAGGGACAGGGACAGGGCAAGGGGAAATGGCCTCAACTTACACCAGGAGAGGTTTAGATTGGATTCTGGGAAAATTTTTGAACAGTAAGGGTGGTCAGGCACTGGCACAGCTGCCCAGGGCAGTGGTGGAGTCCCCATCCCCTGAGGGATTTAAGGGCTGTGTGGATGTGCCACTTGCGGCTTGGCTGTGCTGCGTTAATGGTTGGACTGGATTATCTTAGAGGTCTTTTCCCAACTTAGTGATTCCATGACCTTGTAATCCTGTGCTTTATGGCTTACAGAGCAAAGGCTGCCTGCTAGCCATAGAAGGGGAATCTCCATGATGGGGAAAAAAGTACATTCACCAAGGAATGCGAAAAAGGAAATGCTGTCCTGGCAAGCAGGAAATGCCACCAAGGACAGGGCAGGAGTATGTAGCAGTGTTAGGTGGGACTTGGTCCTAGCTGGGCTGGTACAACAGAGGCAGAGGCACTTCCCATGTGAGGAACATCCACTCTGCAGGCGCTAAAAGCTTCTCCTCAGTCACCAGGACAGGAAAAAAAATGAGAGATGTGCCAAATTTAATAGCAAGCAATGTCTTGTCAGTTAATGTGACTTAATTGGTAAATTCCTAATTCAAAGGTTCTGTGGTGAAATGTGCCACACTCTGCACCCCTCAGCCAGGCTGCCATCAGATGGGGAGGGAGCAGGTTCCCATGGTTCTTGTCCCTGTGCCTGGGGCACAGGGAACAATCTTGAGATGAGAGATCCCCCAGGGCTGGGTTTGAATATCCCCAGCCCTGCCTATGGGGCCGCAGCTCCTCTGCAGAGGCTCGCACAGTGAGCTGCAGCCTAGGGAAAGAGTTAACGCTTCCCCCATCTCTGACAGTGTTATTCAATACATTATTGACGTTGAAAAGTCGTCACGTTACAAGCCAGCAGTATTAGGGGTAAAAGAGAGGCACGCAGAGACACACAGAGCGTGGAGCCGTGGGCCCCTCCGAGCTACGGTTACGTTACCGCACACAAACTCCTTTCCCAGACTCGTTTTCCTCCCCCATTCGGGGCGAAACCGACTCGTCTGTTATTTGCATTTAATGCCACAGTGAATCCCTAAATCCAGCTCAGGGAATGGATTACCGAGGGGGGAGGGATGCCTGCACTGGGGATTTTTTTTCTCAGGCTTCAGCAGTTCTGATGCTCCGTGGTCCAAAGGAGGAGCGGACAGTGGTGCTGGGGACAGGAGTCCCTTCATGGCCAGACCCGTGTCCCCAGACTGGACGGGCCTGCCCAGCTGTGCTGACTGCAGAGCCTCTCCCAGCAGAGCCCACGTGCTCTGCCCAGCACATCTCAGCCCTGCTGCCCCGCACATCCCTGCCGGCCCCGGGTGCAGAGGTTCCCACGGAGCCGGGGCTGGCAGCTGTCTGTGCCAATTTCACAGAATCCCAGGATGCTTGGTGTTGGAAGGGATCTTAAACCTCATCTTGTTCCAGCCCCTGCTATGGGCAAGGACACATCCCACTAGCCCATGTTGCTCCAAGACCTGTCCAATTCAGTCTGGAACACTTCCAGGGATCCAGGAACAGCCACAGCTGCTCTGTGCCAGGGCCTGCCCACCCTCCCAAGGAACAATTCTTTCCCAATATCCCATCTATTCATGCCCTCTGGCAGTGGGAAGCCACTCCCCCTTAGCCTGCCCCTCCATACCTTGTCCCAAGTCCCTCTCCAGCTCTTCTGGAGCCCCTTTAAGCACTGGAAGGGGCTCTGAAGTGTCCCCAGAGCCTTCTCTTCTCCAGGGGAACACCCCCAGCTCTCCCAGCCTGGCTCCAGAGCAGAGGGGCTCCAGCTCTTGGAGCATCTCTGTGGCCCTTGGAACCTTCAGAACACCAACATCCCAATGGTTCACAGAATAGCTGTATTTTATTCCCTGTTTCTTCCTCCAGCCCACATCTCAACCTCTACTCCAGACCCCACAGTGGTGATGGTGCTTCTCTGGGGAAGTCAGGTCCAGCAGCAGGAAAAGAAAATTTAAAAATAATTTACGGAGTGCCATTCGTACAGCCCAGTACTGAGGAGAGGAATCCCACCGTGGTACAGACCTCAGTCTGCCACAAGGCCACAGCATCCTGAGGGCCTCATGTTCCACCAGCTGCTCCAGCCACAGGTATCTCCACCCTGCCAAGCCTAGGGGGCCCCGAACAGTACTCTGTCCCCCTGCCCAGCCCAGGTGAGCTGGGAAGGTCATGAGGCCCCATGTGATGGCAGGGAGAGGCCAGCAGACGCTGCTGCCAGGGCAGGCAGGCATCCGGCAGAACCTGCATGCCATGGGGCTGGCCATGCACAGGGCAGGGCAGGCTGGAGGAGCACAGGGAGCCCGCCAGGCACGCTCCCTCCCTGCTCGTATTTTATTTCATCTCCTGACGGGTGAAATGTGTCCTTAATTTGTTCAGAAAGAAAAAGCGAGCGAGTCGCATTCTCACACCCCTAACGAAGACAACACACAAAGCCCTTTCAAAGCCGGCGCCACACATACGACGCGCTGCCTTGTTCTAATTAACAATGTCTTCTCTCATTAGCTGTGGCTGCGCGTGCCCCAGGCCCCACTGCCTCCTGGGCGAGGGCCCCACGGTGCCCGGTGCCCACTCCTGCCCGGCAGCATCGGCTGGGCACTCCCTGGCCCAGGGCTGAGCGGCGCCTCTGGGCTCTGAGGCGAGCAGGGGCGAAGCAGCACATCCAAGCCCTTCCCAGACTATCCGTCCCCAGAGGGCTGTTTCTGGCTTCGTTGGCGTTGGAGAGAGAGGGGTGCATCTGGTTTTAATCTCACCCCTCGCGGTAGCTGTCACCATGGGTTTGCTGTCAGGGTAAAAGATGCCTTCACACAGGCCCGTGTGCCAAAGAAGCAGACATGGAAACCCCAGGTCACAGCAAAGCCCCGAAATCCTGGGCTACCCTGGACTCTTCCCCTGGCCCAGCAGGCAAGGCAGGGGCTATCAGCCCATGCCATTGCTCACAGGGGTGGGCACAGTGAGCACAGGAGTCCAGGGACGTGGCACTGGGGAGCACACCCGCCCTTTCAGCCGGCAGCGCTGGGGAGGTGTCCGCAGTCCCTGGGGACCCGCAGCAGCACCCTGGGCCGTGGACACCACGCCAGGCCAGACACTGCCAACCCCCAGGGCCGCTGGCCTGACCCGGAGTGCACTCCAGCCGAGAGTCTGTGCTCTAGTTGCCTCTTCCCTCCTCACAAGAAAACACAGGGAACCACAAGAACCACAAAAATGCCTCTTGTCCGCAGCACAGAGCCTGTCTCTCTGAAGGGCAGGGCAGGCTGCCGGAGGGCCGGCCACACCACTCACCCCGCCCGGGCTGCTGGAGAGCTGCCAGCCTTGGGAGCAGCTGTCACATAAAAGCAAACACTGACAGCCACGGCGCTGACAGTGGAGCAGCTCTGACGCCCGCTCGGCTTTGACGTCGCTCCATCCCCGTTCACTTCGATGGTTCCCCCCCGCAGCCCCTCCCGCCCGTTCGCGCCTGCCAGGAGCCTCCTCCTCCTCCTCCTGCTCGGGATCCCGGTGCCGTGACATCACCCTGCCGTGCCACGGTGACAGCCGTGACATCACGGCTCACGGAGGCCGGCAAGCCTACTCCCTTCCCAAGCGTGGGGAGAAGGGAAGAACGCAGGGAAGAGGCAGAGGATGGTGTAGATGTCACAGAATCATGGAATCGTTATGGCTGGAAAAGCCCTCTAAGATCACCGAGTCCTACTACTAACCAAGGACTGCCAGGTGCCCCACTGAAAATTGTCCCCAAATGCCATATGTACACGTTTTTTGAACACTTCCAGGGATGCTGACCCCACCGGTAATGTCAGCAGAGACTGGAGCAGAGCAGCACCCAGGTTGTCCAAGCAGGAACTGACCTCACCCCATCCCCAGGCTATATGGTCATCCCACTGAGGGAGCCTGCAAGGAAAGGGGTTTGAAACTGGGAAGGTCACGAGTGAGAAGGCAGACGAGCATTGCCCAGCTGCATCTGGGAATGCCAGCCAACACCAGTGTAGGGAAATCAGCTCCCCTTGCCATGTCCTGGCAGGAACAACTCCTCATGAACCATTCCCAGCTGGAAGAGAGGCCAGCTCCAAAATATCCCCAGCCCCATGGGCCATGTCCTGTTCCACACCACGGGGCTCTAAGGGCATCCCCACTGCCACCGCTGAGACCGACCAGGGTTTCACCCTCCAAATGGGGCAACAACCCAAGAAAGCCCAATAGCATCCCTGGAACTTCTCAGATGGGCTGAATCAGGAGCAGGACAAACAAGGCCAGTAAATTCCAACTGGCAAACACGGGGCCTGGGTCTCATGAAAGGCCCTTACGGATATGCACCCCAGCAACCACAATAAAAAGTACAACATAACAGGGTTTATGGCATTTCATGGACTGGTGTCTCCTCTCCCTCTTACAGTCTCTGAGGAACAAGCCCGTCCTCCAGGTGCCACTCCCACAGCAAGCCCAGGAATGGCTGGTGGGCTGGGAAGCAGCTCTCAGCTGGCTGCAGTGCCCTGGCACAGTCAGCAGCAAAGGGCTCCGAAGCACAAACCCCCAAGCCAGCCGGTTCCAGCGCCTGGGCTAGGCAGCTGCAGTGGGGCAGGGGGACTGACACCCCCAGGCGCCCGATGCTGCTGCACCGACTCACCACGCTCTGTTACCGGCTGGAGTCACAGATGGTAAGGACAGGTCACACTGCCCGGTGCCCCATCCAACCCCCAGGAACCGTGAGCCCCAGATTTCAGTGGGCACGGGATCTGGGGATGGTGCTGGCAACCCTGATAGAAAACCAGAGCCAAGGCAGCGCCTGCCGTGAGCTGCCATGGCAGAGCTGGCCAGAGGGAGGGTGCGAGTGCCACGACTCTGGAGGTGGACTGGCTCCTCCGACTCCCAGACACTTCTATTTTGCCCTTGCGTTTGCCGAGGATTTGCTGCCTCTTCTATGAGCCAGAAGAGTTTTATGGATCTCAGAAACGACTGGCACAGCCCCAGTGGTAGGGAACAAGTCTCCCCGTGGTGCTGTGTCCCCGCCGAGCCTGCAGACACGGAGGCTTGGAGGTGCCAACTGCCCCTAGTCTCGCTTAATAAGGTGTTAACTCCCGGCCTAATTGCCACCACTTAGTATGTCAACACCCTTCACCTCACTGCTGCTGAACAAGACGAAGGTTTGAACCAGCACAGCTCAGTGCACACTCGTGTGTGTGATCCTCGGCTGTGTTTTCTTTACACCTCGCTCCCCTCCATCGCTCCAGGGTAGGTGCCCAGTGTACCCCCATCTCCCCGAGTTCCCCTCCCCAAGCTGAGGAGCATCTCCCCTCCAAACATTCCTGTTCAGCCCTCCCTCTTTCTCCACACGGCCACAAAGGGAGCCTCACTTACAGCATCCTAACGTTGCACAGGGGAAAAAAAAAAGGCAGGAAATTAAAAAGGGTCTTGTACCAACAGTAACTGAGCTGCAATGCACTGCTAGGAGGTGTGTAAAGTATCTTCTAAAATAACAAGAAGGGCAGGACCACGCCAGTGCCCGTATCCACACAGCGTAGGATCAGCACAGGAGAAGGCAGCACACACGTTTGCCGCGATCACAGCTGTATCCTTCCAGTTTTTTTCTAAATTTTTTCCAAATTTGGCCACCACCGTGTCTTATATCTATTCACGTCACTCCGTCTTTTGCTTTTTAAGGCACAGAAGATGGAAAAACAATAAAATCAGTCTCTGAGTTTGGTCCTCTGCCCCATTTGCAGTTTCAGCAATTTATATGAGGCCGCTGTCATAAGTGCCTCTTGCTCAGGTCCTAACAAACTGACAGCACAGAACTCTCCAGAAAGGGGCAGTTCATGCATTATTTTTCTTTTAGAAGACTACTTCCTAGAGCATCCAAAGCAGCTCTTCCCTGCTGGAGTGGGACACAGTTCCCATCCTTGCACAGGTGAGTAGGGAAGAGGGAATGGCTCAGGACCTGGAGAGCCAGCACCAACACCTACACTTGCAGAGTACTTGCCCCAGCCTCCGAGGTTCAGCCAACACCTTCAACTTTCAGCAGAGCAGAAAATTCCCTTGGTCTCCAGCTGGTCCAGCGCTCCCACAGCTCTTTTTCCAAGCACTCCCCTGCAGAGTCCCAAGCGATGAGCTGATTCCCCCCTGGTATTGCAGACCCTTGGATTCAGCATGGAAACACATTTTGGGTGATCAGGCTCTTTCCTCACCCACCTCACTCCCTAACTTGGAAGCAGGGAAATCTAAGCAGTGGTATCTCCCCATCATCACCTCCATGATCTCCCTGCCTGGCTCTGGCTTTGAAGGTCACTCCAAGGCTTGCAGAGTCGTCTGTGCTATGGACTGGCAGCAAATTCATGCCCTGAAGTTACAGGGCAGATGCCAGCATAGCCATGAGCTTCCATGCAGATGTTCTCTCTCAAAGCTGGGGTGACCTTGGGAAGCAGAGGGACAGGCTCCAGCCACTTCTGCAATGATGCCAATAAGACGGACATGGATCTACATGCATTGGCATCACCCTTTGGAGACACACCTGGGCTCTCCTAGGATTGTCCCTTGGATGGGTGTAGCTGGGGGGCCACAACCCTGACCGTCACAACGAGCTGTGGGCTGGGTCACAGCCCAGCCTGGTGCCAGCCCTGAGCCTCCTACTGCACACAGACCCCACCAAACCTAGAAGAGCTCATTTTCTGCAACTTACGGCCATCCTGGCCAGCCCTTCCTCACCAGGGAAAGAGCCCAGAGCTGAGCAAGCCAAAGAGTGTCCTTTGCCATGGGTACCCAACAGCCACATGCAGGCACCCCAGAGCCTGGCAGACCCTCTCATGGCTTGGGGGGAGTGGTTGAGATGACCTGACCCTCCACCATAGTCACAAACACCCTTCCAGGGCTGGTCCCATCACTGACCCATTGCAGACTGAAGAAGAGAGCCAAGTCTCTTGGTTGAACACAGCCATGTCTCCTGTCTCCGTGGCTCAGCTAGCCACCTTCCCTGAGGTCGTGCCATGAGTGAGGAAACAGAGATGAAGGGATAGGGATTCGGGAATCACCCTGCTCCATACTCTGGTTTTCTGCCAGGACACCCCACTGGAGCAGAGCAAGGGCTCTGATGGATGTGGTGGCTTGTCGCCAGCCTGATCCACACACCAGTGAGGGGACAGGAGCTATCCAAGAATCCCACACAGCGACAGCCCCAAGCAACTTCCAGCAGCATCACAAATTAAACTCAGCTTGAAATGAAGAAGGGGATGGAGAACTGCAACATGGTCAATGCCATGGGAGAGAGGAGGGAGGGCCTGGAGCAGACCAAGGAAGAGGAACAGGGAAGGCCATGTTTGGGAAAGCAAAAGCCAGACAGTCAAGGGATTTCGCTCCATGGCCAGCGTCAGAGCCACGGCCCTGAGCACTCAATGGGGATGTGAACAGCGAAACCTGATCGGCAGTTAACCCAGGAATGCGTGGAAATGGCAACTGCACATAACTCCAGGGAATCCGCCAGCGGTGCCCCAGCACCCGGAATCACACGGATAACCCGCGCGCTTCGCACATGAGCTCATCCTGGGGATAATGCTCTCACATGAGCCCAGCCAGCAGGAATTCTCAGTGGGACGAGGGGGGGGCCTCCGGGGGACACCCTTCTCCTCCTGCTCCTTTCCTCTTGCCCTCCCGCCACCACCCCACATTTCCCACGGATTCTGCACTGCCTCCTGGGAGTGCACGGGTCCCAGAGCCCTGCGAGCTGCACCCGGAGCTGCAGCCTCCCTGCACAGGGCTGCAGAGGGGCTGGGGAGAAACCCCAGGGAATACCATAAAGTCAGGGGGAAAGGAGGGGAGAGGCATCTGTGCTTGCACATTCCTAGCACTGAACCTGCTTCTTTCTGTTCCTCCAGCCTGCTGGGAAAGGGAATGAGGATGTCTTCCCTGTTTCACCCACATCCTGGCTGCTGGTGGTGCTCCACACACCCAGCAGGGCCCAGCAGCACTGGGAGGGATCATGTCCCAGCCCTGGGCGTATGCTGGTCATTCCTCATGGCACTGCATCCATGCAACTCCTCTCCTTGCCTCTGCCTTCCCCTTTCACCACAGTCAGCCTTGTGGAAAGAAGCTGGAATCCATGGAGGTCCCCTCTCCCTGGGAACCGTCCAGTAACCCAACACAGCTTCCTCCTTGCAAGCAGCAAATGACCCACAGAAGGACCATCAATAATATTTGCTTATTCTGTTCCTCCCTCTCCCAAATGCATCAGCCTAGAACTTGCTCGTCTGCTGGAAGGGATGGTGAAAGTCTTATGGAGAAGGAGCAGGACTTGACCTTTGGTGGAGGACTAGCCGTGCTCCACAGACATCCGGGTGGCCCGGGAAGCCAGCTTGGCTCACAGAGGACATGTTTGTCACCGCTCGGGCACTGACATCTCCTGCCCATGGTGGCTTTCCTGTGGACCACCTACAAGTGAAAGTCAAATGCCTGCCCCTCCCACACCTCAAGGTGTCTCCTCCAGAAAGCAGCTTCCCTGTATCCATCTCCTGATGGGAAGCAAGGAGAGACAAAGCCACCAGAGGTGGAGGAAAAGCTCAGACCTGCAAGGCAGGAAATCAAGCTGCACTGCACCTGGCACAGGGACTGCTGAAAATCAGGGAGCTCCAAGGGCCAGAGAGTCAGAGGGACCGGATTCAGCTCCTCAAACAGCACCCCAGCATGTCCTGAGGGCTGGGCTGCATCCTGCTGGGATAAGCTCCCCTCCAGAGCCTCGCAGGGGTGTCTTGCAGGGGGTAAAGCATTCATACCCAAGGTCAGGTAATCGGAGTTTTGGAAGCAATTCCAGGCTTTTTTGAACTGCCTCCAGAGAAGCAGGATCTTCTACCTTTGAACTGAATGATCCAGTCTTTCCACAACCAAATCCCTCCCTCTCCAGTGGCTCAGCTCTGGAGCCTCCGATGTCACTCGATGTTCTCTCCCTGGAAATGCCAGGCAGGAACAAAATGAGCCAGCCCAAAAACAGCTTAGCCAAGATGAAAAAAGGCAGGCAGGGCACAAGAGTTTGGGTCCATAACCTGTGCTCCTCTGGTTGGACAGGCCCCCCAAAGAGGGCTGGAAATGCAATTTAATGTGCCAGCAGAAGGATACTTTACACCTGGACAGTTCTGTTCAAAGAGGTGCCACACTGGGCTGTGGGTCTCTTGGAGACAACCCCCCCAGTATTCCCCTGGAGCTTCCATTTCCCCCTTCAGGCAGGGCTCTCCCCTTCCATGGGACAGCATCACCCAGGAGTTGGCTCAGGACCTAGGGGTGGGCAGAAAGCTAGCAGTGGAGGAGAAGGGACCGAGGCTCAGACTGCAAAAGGAACAAAAAAAAAAGAAAAATTAGGCAAAGAAAGTGAAAAGCTGAGAGGTAACACAACAGTGGGGCAAAAATCACAGAGGGAGAGAGACCAGGCAGAGGTCACAACCTGCCTGCCCTGGGGGAGAGGGGTGGGAGCAGATGCAGAGTGGAAGCAGCCCCTCGTTTTGACACTTTCCAACCCTGCATCCCACCCACCCCGGAGCTGGATTTCTGCTTGACCACCAGTGCACGGGACACAGAGCAACAGGAAATGAATGCTGCTGTCCCCGGAGTTCCCAACGCTCCCCAGAACGTTGCCTGCACCGCGTCACCGCCAGTGAACTGAGATTTTCCCCAGAGCCGGCCAAGAGCCCTGAGCGAAGCGTCGGCATGTGAGACAGCCCCGGCCCTGCGAGAAGGATGCCTGGGAGCCCGGGGTAAGCGGGGACAGTGATTTACACCTGGCTCGGGAGAGCGGGGAGCGGCGGAGCGCCCCACGGGCAGGGGGAACGGCAGCAGGCAGCCCTCCGGGAAACCCCAAGAGATCCCAAGGAGCCCAGCAGAGCTCCACGCTATTTCCAAGCCACAGACTAGAGCGGTGCCAGCCCTTGCCGCCCGTGCCAGGCGCTGTGGTAGTCACGGCTCTGCGTGACTCGCCCGGAGCCAAGCGCCGGCAGACAGAGATCCCGGAGCCTGCCGCGGCCCGGCGGGAGGCGAGCAGCGGGAGCAGCGGCGGAGGAGGAGGAGGAGGAGGCCGAGGGCTCACGGGGGACTCGCTGCTCCAGCGCGACCTCTAAAGGGCTCCGCAGGCGGATGCACGAGGAGGACGGGGAGGATTTCCCCGCCGCATCCCTCCGGCTGCGGGCGGCTGAAGCACCGAGCTCTCGACCGGGCTCGGAGGAGAGAGACGCCGAGCTGGGATTAAAATCCCGCAGTGACTGCACCGATAACAGCAGGAATTTTCAACCCCAGAGGCGACGACGGTGCAGGGGCTGAAGGGATGCACTAACATCTCCTCATTAGCGCTTTGCCCGCCCCAGGGGCCGCAGAAACAGCAGCTCTGCCCCTTGCAGACACATCCAAAGCTGGCCAAAGCGCCCCAGAGCTTTAGGGGTGGAGGTGCAGGATGCTTTGGAAGATGAGGAACAGGGCTCGGGCTGCAGGAGCAGACCTTTTATACTCTAGAGAGCCGTGGGCTGAACTCTCAGTTCAGGCAAGGAACAAAACTACTGCTGAAAAGGAAAACAGGCAAGATGGAAAGGTGCAAAACACAGCAGGAGTGGGCACAGAGCCAAGAGCAGCCCCCACAACCAAAACTTCTCATTCTCCCTGCCCTGCTCTGCCCTGCTTCCCATCACTCTCTGACACCTGATAAATGCCTGGTGGCAAAGTCCCGCAAGGAACTACACAGGTATCAAACCATTAGGCTGTTCAAGACATTCCTTTGAAACCTACAGAGTTGATTATTCTTGAGAGTCTTTGCTGTGCTTCTTCTATACCAGCCCAAAATACTCCTCAGCAGGTGCAAAATTCTTTCCTGAATTCCAAAGGTCTGTTCCTAACAAATTACAATCATTGCTGTGAAGCAGGTGAGAGATTGTAGGGCAAGGGCCTCACCCCAGCTAAATCACTGGGACCCCCACCTGCCCCACTCAGAGCAGGACACTTTTTCTGTTAATGGGAATAGGATTTTTGGAGCAGAACAGATGCAGGGAGCAGAGGTGGATTTGGCTTGGTACTTCCACTCCCAAATCCCCACAGGTCATGAGCTGGCTGCAGACAGAGCTCTGACACCAGACCTCAGCCAGAAAACAGAAAACACCCATGGGTGCTGCCAGGGCTCAGCATGTCCTGAAGTAGCCAAGGGATGGAACACCTCTCCTCGAGGGAAGGTTGACAGGGCTTGGAGCAACCTGTTCTGGTGGAAGGTGTCCCTGCCCATGGCAGGAAGGTGGCATGAGATGGTCTTGAAGGTCCCTTTCAGTGCAAACCATTATGGGATTCTGTGAACACCCTTCCCATCCAGCCCCTCTCCAGCCCACCTCAGCACAGATCTGCTCTCGGAGGGGGGAACCAAGGAACTCATCTTGTGACTCCCGGCACCTTTTCCTTGTCCAAAGCTCCTCACCAGCTCTCTTGCAGCCCCTTAAGGAACTGGAAGAGGCACTAACCTCTCACCAGAGACTTCTCTCTTTCAGGCTGAATAACTTATCAGATGGGGAGAGAGACTCAGGAGCCAATGGGGGCTGCTAATTCCCCCAGCTAATTCCCCCAGTGAAGCCCCGGGCGGTGGGAGCAGGGGCAGGGCCCCCCTCAGCCGCTTTCCCAGCCGGTGGGGGGGAGTGGGGCAGCTCTGCTTCCCCTGCCAGCAGTCTCCTGTTTCCAAACACCTCGCCCTCGTCTGCCAGGGTTGCATCAGCTCCCGCACTCGTATTTATAGCCAGGGTTTAAAACCTGATATTCCATTTCCAGTAGCTCGGTGGGAGTGAGCTGAACCCACGGGACCCCCAGCCAAGCAGCTGCTGCCAGCATGATCCCTCTTCCCTTCTCATCCTGCTCAGAAAAGCTCCCCACCATCAACCTGGTGCCACGGCTTACTGGCATGGACTCTAATTAGCTGAGCAAGGCAAGAGGCAGGCTCTCATTAAAGAGAGAGCTAATTGAGCCCGGGCAGGGGGACGGGGAGCTTGGCACTGGTTAATTGAACTGAGTCAATGCTCAGGCACATTGCTCCCCCCACTTCCCAACCGGTCTCAACACCAGTCTTAGGCTTTTGGGATTCAAAAGACCCCCACCAGCTATTTTAAACTGAGGGATGGGTGGAAAGGGGTTGGGTGAGAGAGGGAGGGGAGCCCCTCTCCATCCCGAGCATCGTCTCTCTCAGCACAGCCCCTCCTTGCAAGAGAGGCTTCGAGGAGCTGCAGGTCCTTCTCCAGAGCTGCTTCTCCACTCCTTCCACATGCCAGAGGGAGGGAAAGCCCAGCTCCAGCCACCACAGCTCCAGACTCACCCTGAGGCAAGCCCAGAGCCGGCTGGTGAGAGCAGAAGGACCGGCCCTGCCGTGTCCCTGCCAGTGGTCCCAGCAGAGGCCCTGGGACCTCCGTTCCCCCCAGGAGGAAAATTCCAGCTGCTTTAGGTTATAAATAAAGAATGACCACATGAGAACGGCCAATCTCCTGGCACCAGGATCAGTCACACACCTATTAAGTGTACAAAGCTACCTCTCAGATTAACAGCAATCCATAAACCCTGGCATCAGCAGCACATTTGGAGCTTGGCTCTGACCCATCGCTCTGTCCGCTTCCATGTACCACCTAATTCCACATTTATTTTGCCTTGGCTACCTTTTGTGGAGAATCATAGACCCAAATCTGGCAGAAACAGCATAAAAAGGAGAACTCAAGCCTGAGACTCTTAAATGAATCCTCTCCCAGCCTCGGCTGCACTGTGTGTGTCTGCAGAGGCCAAGCAGCTTCCGTGTGCTCAAAATTGCTTCTGTGGAAACGGAAAATAGCATTTAGTAGCCTGAAAGGGGCAGTAAAAAGAGAAATTGCCTATTATCTGAAATGTGCTTTGGAGCTGGCTCAGGGAATCTTTGCTGAAAAGTATTTGGGAAACACAAAGTAAGCTTGAAATTACCCAGGCTCCTGGCTGGGTGCTGCAGCACAGCTCCACCCCTACGTTGAGAACTGAGGAACAGCTCATTTTGGGGGGTATTTGGGGCAGGAGGAGTGGGTGTCCAGCAGGCAGCAGCACATTTCCCTCCCTTGACTTTCAAAGCAACTGTCTGGCCCTGTCCTGTTCCTGGGCACCCAATGCCACCTCATGGGCCCCAAGCCCTGCTCCTGGCCAGCCCCTGGCAGCACAGCACAGGGCACTGGCTGGGAAAAAAACTTTCCACACAGGGGAAACACTGCACAGCTCCAGCCACAGTGCTGTGAGGACACTCCAGCCACCCAGGACTCATGACTGCTGCAGGGACAGCTCCAACCCTGCTGGCTGCAAGTGTTCCTTCCCTGTGGAGCAAAACCATCACCTGCTCTCAGAGACGCCCAGACTGAGGGAGGGGAGGAATTTCCTGGTACCCAGCATGGGTTTCAAAGCACTTACTTACAGGAGGGGAGTTCCCCTCCATGACCAGCCCTCTGTCATCCTGTGCCCCTGCCTTCTGGGACTCCCAGCAGCTGCTTTTCAGGGCAGAAGGGGCTGGAACTATCAGGCATTCCATGACACTTGAGGCAGGGATGTGATCCCATTTTGAGGAAAGCAGCGGTTACCATCTGAGAACCTCAAAGAAGAATCTGAGCAGACGCTCAATGAAGATGAAAAATAAATGCAAAACTCAGTCGTGCTGCAGACTGGTGCTCGAGGCCTTGCTGAAACCCATTCTTCCCTGATGGGAAGCTGTTTCAGACAAAGCCTTTTCTGGCACCCACAGAGCAGGGGAAAGTACAGGGGTGTCCCAGCAGTCATGACAAACTGCTTGGAGCTGAAAACCCATTTGCCTGCAACAGGGAGGCCAGGCAGGGCTTAACTCTGATCCACCTCACCTCATTACCCCCACACAGCATCCCCAGCAGGCAGGCAGCCTGTGCAAGGAGGGACAAATGAGTGCCTGCAGAGCCCCAGCCCGGGCAGAGACAGCCCCTGAGCCTCAGCCCTGTCACTGCAGAGGTGCCAGAGCATTCTCAGGAGCCTTTCCATGGCCAGCTTCACCTCTGGGAGACAAGGATAAACCTACACTCAGAGCATAACATCTATCGTAGTGATGCCCTAAGTTTTAGCTTTTATATTTTTAATAAATACCTAGTTTATCCCTTTGCTCTGTCTAGTCTTTGTTCCAGGTCAGCCTCTAGAAGGCATCAATAGTATGGGGTGAGTGGAAGGGGACCTTCAAGATCATCTGGATCCAAGCCCATTGTAGGGACACCTTCCACCAGACCAGTTGTTCACAGCCTTGGACACTTCCAGGGATCCAGGGGCAGCCACAGCTGCTCTGGGCATCCTGTGTCAGGGCCTGCCCACCCTCACAGGGAACAATTCCTGCCCATATCCCCTCTACCCCTGCCCTCTGGCAGCGGGAAGCCATTCCCCCTTGTCCTGAGAATCCAGGCTCTTGTCCAAAGTCTTTCTCCAGCTCTGTTGGAGCCACTTTAGGTACCTGTGTACCTAAAATTACGAGGTACACACTCATAATTTCATCTGCTCTACCCAATGACTCCACTCCTGCTGTGTTACAAGTGGGAAATTCTTGAGCCATAGGTGGCAAGAGGGGAGGGATCCCACCCCCAGCCCTGTGTGGTTTAGCTGAGTACCCCCAGCCCTGCTGCAGGGCTGCCTCCTTTCCCAAGGAGCACAAGGACTGTCTGCCTCCCCCCTTGCTGACAGCCTGGAGGTGGCTCAGCTGAAAGGCACTACAGCACTACAAACCACGAGTGTGTTTGAAGTTGGAAGGATTTAAGAAACACTCGTTGTGATCAATTTTAATATTGAGATAAGCCTTGTACCTCACAAGCTAAGCTGAAGAGATCCCAGTGCCAGAGGCAGGGAGGTGCTGTCTTAGATCCCTATCTAGGACAGCAAGATGCTCCCACATGATACCACACTGAATTTTGGTCATTATCTTGCAGCTACCCAGCAGTCAAGTTTTGTTTGTGCAGAACTGGTAAGAAGCCATCATTTCCATTCCCATTTTCCCCCCTATCAGAGGCATCATCAGAGGCAGGCTGATAGCCAGGAGCAGCCAGCAGGGCACAGCTAAGTGCACATTGCTTTCACACACCAGACTTGGGTTGTCTGGGTAAATTTGCTTCTCCACCTTCACAGCAATTTGGGTATTCACAGTTTTGGGTATCCCCACGCATTGTGGTTAGCACTGGGCAATCCAGCAGCTGAGATTTGGATGGGAACTCCAGGCTGAATTAAACCCATCAATCACTCTAGCCCCAAATCCTGGGAAGCTGCAGGACACAGTATCAGGACATGCAGCATCTGCACTCAGACATCTGCATGCTCCTTTTAACAGGGAAGTGGGATTTTCTTCTCACCCAGCTGTTGAGTAAGCCCTTGTGAAGGCAATAGGAGGGAGCACCCTGGGAAAGGTGTGTGCTGGCTTTCCAGCTGGTCCCAGTGACCCAGATCCAGGAGAGCCTGGAGGACAAGGGATCTTCCTGCACTTTCCATTGGCCAGCAAAGCAAAGTGGAAACAGAATCACAGAATCACAGACTGCTTTGGGTTGGAAGGGACCTTAAAGCTCATCTCATTCTACCCCCTACCATGAGCAGGGACACCTTCCACATTGCCCCAAACCCCGTCCAGCCTGGCCTTGAACACTTTCAGGGATGGGACACAGAAGCTGCCTTGCTGCCATTGCTGCTTGTTATAGGCAAGAACAGCAACGAGGCTTGTGACACTTCCACTTTGATTGCAGGTTCCCTGTAATTAAGGGCAAGAGCTACTGCAACAAAACAAATTGCAGAGCAAATCTCCTGCATGAGCCATGAGGGCCCGGGCAGAGTCATCACCACATCTAGGGAGGGGTGAGGGGACAGCCCCACAGGTTTCAGCAGGTTGAGGGTGGCCAGGTGATGTGCCTAAATTAAAATCTGGTTCTCACTGGGCTGAGTGCTAAAGAAATGTAGGACCTGGAAATTCCAGCTTGCCTGAGCTGCTGTATCTCAGCCATAGGAGCCAAGGCTTCTTCAGGGTGGCCACTCATTCCTGCCCACAGATCACTCCTGCCCAAATGCAGATCATGGTTAACAGCCAGGGTGCCCCAAGGGCCTCGACAAGTCCAAACTCATAATAAAAACCCCAAGGATGCAGAAAGGATGCTATGAAACAGTCACATCCAGAGCAGACCTTGTGGCCCACCAGGAAAGAGGTGACTCAAGCACAGAGTCTGCGGCTCATGCTGGCATACCCAAAAACTGCTGTCTGTTTGTCCCACAGGTGAGCCAGCTGGGTGCAGCAGAGCCTGTTTGCAGAGACAGGCACCTGAGAAAGGAATAAGGGCATGAAACCCCCAGGGGTTGAGAGGGAGGCATTTGTGGTTGGGTGAAGGTGTCTGGTAATGCCCAGCTCCTGGCTAGGGGAAGGAGGCAGGAAGTGCTTGGGTTGTCCTGAGAAGAGCCTACAGGAGCTTCCTCCAGCACAGCAGCCTGGGTTACCAGAGGTGTGTAGTCTATCACCAGCTGCTGAAACCAGGGGGAGCAGTGTTCTTTACCTCCTCCATGATCCATCCCTCATAATTCCGGGGCAAATCCTCTGTTCATGGACCAGCCATTAAAAACCAGCTGGGGCAGTTTCTTTATCTCTTCCAGGGCTCATCCTCCCTCCAGAGAGAGATCTTCTGCTCATGGGCCACTGAGTCTCCCTGTGTGGCTGATAAAATTCCAGCATCCCACTGGGAGATGCTGCCCCAGGGCAGGAGCCAAGCATTCCTACCTGGATACAATCTGGGCTTTGGAACACCAAGCAGCCTTCTTCACTGGATTCTCAGAGGAAGACCAGGCCCATCTATCACCACTGGATCTTCACAGGAAAACTCCACCTCTCTACAGGATCATTGCTCCACCAGAGCCAAATCTGCCACTCCAGGAGGGCTGCAGCAACCATTTAATGGCACTGCCACCAACACCCAGACCCACAGGGGGTCAGCTTGGATTCTGTCAGTGGGTTTGTTTTTCTGTATTACTGCATTTTTGTTTTAATTTTCCTAACAAAGAACTGTTATTCCTATCCCCATATCTTTCCCCGAGAGCCCCTTAATTATAATACTTCAGAGGGAGGGGGTTTATATTTTCCATCTCAAGAGAGGCTCCTGCCTTCCTTAGCAGACACCTGTCTTTTCAAACCAAGACACAGCCAAAGGCCACGAAACCAGCATGACAATGTCAGAAAAGCCCATAAATACAGAAGTGACCCCTGCAGTGAGGACTGGACAGGGCACAGGTAGGAGCTGTGTTCTGTGCCAGCCTGTGGCTCTCCATCCCTCACAGACAAGGACACCACGGGACACCCAGAAGCACATCCCAGGAGGAAGAGAGAAGCCCTCAGGTGGATTCTGGCAGCCAGGTGAGAGACAGCTCTGACCAAGGGGGATACCCTCACCTGCTGCTCCTATGTGGGGAACCACTTTGCTCTTCTAGGTTCTTCTTTTCAGGGATAGGATTGAAAGCACAGGAGGTCGAGTTCGTGTTTGGACTTGGTTGTTTATTGTTCTCTCAGTTACAGCCTCACTGACCATGAGTGCTTCCACATGCGATGTTAACAAGGCCAAAATGGAGTGCCCAGAGAGAAGCTTCAAGGTCCTTTAAGCCTGAACTACCCAATTATGAGATGGAAACAAATTTATTTTAACTTTCAACCAAACAACCAGTCACCCATGTCCCACACTGCAGAATTTAACCAAGCATAAAAAATCACCCAAACTTATGAAGAAGAAGAAGAAGAGGAAGAAGACTACACCCTAAACCCTCCATCCTGTTACATATATGTTATTATAACCAGCCACCTTAAATTCTAAAATTTCTCAGCCTGTGATATAACACACTTCTACTCATCTACACATGCATAGATCCAGTGTGATCACTCAGTTTAGGAAGCCTTTCCCAGGGCCTCAGGTCAAATGCAGCATATCCTTGTGGTTCATTCCCTGTCAGCACAGACAGTCTGAAATGCTCTGTGTCCCGGATTCCAACACTCACAGAAATCTCTGGATGAGCACAGGAGGTTTAAAACACCATCTCTCCTCAGGTGAAGCTTCCTGAGAACACGCCCCAAGCCAAGAGCCAGTGCCCAGCTTGCTCAGCTGGCTGAGGACAGCAGTGACCCCAGGGGTGCAGCCCCACACCGTGAGTGCTGGCACCACAGGCTCTCCATGTCCTGCAGCAACAGAGCAGCTGAAGGGAGAAACCTCTCTCCCGTGCCTTTGGAAACCAGAATACACCACTTTCCAGGTCATTGGGGAAAGTCCTGGACCAGGAAACACACAGGAGTGGGAGAGTCCCTGCCTGGCTGAAGGACAACCCACCTCCCGAAGTTTCCCACAGGTGAGATGTCTTTTATCCGCCTCCATCTTTACTCCTGATTTAATCCTGAGCAATAAAACCCAGAAAGACTCCTAAGAAGCAACAGATGCAACATCCCAATTGGAATGAGACACTGAATAATAAGGAAAACTTGATCATTTGGATCTTTCTTAAAGATATAAAGAACCTAATTTTATAAATAAAGAAACTTTTACCAATTATGACTTTTTATTCTTTAAACCTAGAAACAAAACAAAACAAAAATCTTCTGGGTATTTCTCAGTTATTGAAGAGAAAAAAAAGGCAAAAAAAAAAAAAAGGCAAAAATCCATGTTTCTAGTGTAAAAGTAAGTGTGTGCACACACACATGAACCAACACACAGATAATTACACCCTCTGACCAGATTAGTGACCTGTATGTGCAAGTGCAGCCCCCACCACAGCGTGTGTGGGCAGGGCACACGGGGGGTCTCTGGAGGTTTGGGGGTTCTGTTGTCATGCCATGGGCACCAATTCATTGACAGCTTTCCAGGGAGGCAGAACTGCAGTAACTGATTGCTGCCCTGCTCCCTCGTCACCACGTGTGCTCTGAGGAACATCTGCTCCCGAGGGCACCAAACCCTCCTGCTTGTCACTGCCACATCCATAGAAACGAGGGGCATAAAACAACTCCTCCGCTGGTTTCACAGACACATTGTTAACAAACTCCTCTCCCAAGCAGACTGTGGGAGCAGAGCCCCACAAGGGTTACTCTTAAAGCAGAGCAGCCTGCCCCAGGAGTGCTGTTCCAGTGGTCATGGAGGACAGACCAGTTCCCTCCATCCCAGGCAGGTGGAAATGCAGCAGGATGGTCTGGTCCTTCATCACAGTGGGGAACAAAGTCTTCCTCTCCACACCCCCTAGACACCCAAGAGAGCTCTGCAGTGCAACAGCAGCACCTTCTGCAGGGTGACAATGCAGGGCCCCTGCCTCTCCCCGTGCTCCCCAGCAAGGACAGGCTCCTCCCCACAGAGTCACCGTGAGCTGGGCAGTGTTTGCTCTCCTTTGGAGCCCCAGCTGGGCACTGTGTGCTCTCCTTTGGAGCCCCAGCTGGGCACTGTGTGCTCTCCTTTGGAGCCCCAGCTCTTTGCTCTTGGCCGAAGGGGAGCGGCCCTGAGAGCTCAGGTGGGATCTGCAGATCCCAGCCCCTGTCCATTAGCTGTGCTCCCTGGGATGTCCTGGCAGCTGCAAAGCCTTGACGCAGAATGCTCCAGAATGCTGCAGCAGGATCAGTGCACACCTCTCCAGCAGCATTCCTGCTCCTTGCCAAGGTGAGAGGGAAGAGCAGGTCCTGTCTCAGGAGGCCAGCAGGAGCTATCCATGTAGCTCCATGCAGCCTTCAGGAGCTCAGGAGTTTCCATGGGCGGCCTGGCTCTCTCTCACACTTTGAGGAGGTGGCACCATTTGTGATGTGCAGAAGTCCCTGCTCCTGCTGCCCTCAGCACTGTTCTCTGGTCAGCTGTGCCCAAGCTCGGTGTCCAGCACAGCAGTGGGCGGGGATGACACCAGAGCAAAGCTGTGACATCCTTTCCAGGTGGCCAGAGCTTGTGACAGCCCAGCGTGAGAACCTTCCCTCCCACAACACTGGGGATTCTGGAAGGGTTTGGAGGGTGATCCCTGCAAAGCTCTGTGGTTTCACAGCTTTCTGTTGCAGCAGATGCTGGCAGGGCTGCTGCCACCCTCAAGCAGCTCTTCCAACTTGCTCTCAAGCCTCAGCGGGAAGTTTTGGGGTGCAGCAAGGGCCAGGAATTGGGGGGATGTCAGGGCAAGACTCTCCTGTGAGATGCAGGGAAGACTTGCAGGTCACGGCCAGGCTCAAGCAGGAGTCTGGATAATGAGTTGGTGGGATGGGGCATGATCAGATCACCATCTGAGGTCATGCTGGGACACCAAGCCACAGCCAGGGCAGGATCAGGCCTGAGCTACCATGGAGACCCACAGAGAAGAGGGCAGGGTCACCCTGGGAATCAGCCCATGATCTGGGGATGGAGCCAGAGGCTCCACAGCTGAGCAGGGCACGGCTGAAGGCCAGGTCTGCTACAATGGCAAGAGCCCTACAGCACAATCCATGCAGATCCTGCAGCATCCCTGCCCCCAGCCAAGCAGACAGTGGATGGGTTGACTCCAGGGACACCTCAGAGACTGCTGGATCCTGGGATAATGCTCTCTGCCACGGCTGAGAGCTGCTTTTCCTACCAGATGAAGATCCTCTGCCCCTTGTGCACAGCTACCTTTCTCCAGCACAATGCTCCTCTGTGGCTGGGGCTGCCCAGCTTCCTGCCCCTTGGCATTAGCCCTGCCTGCTCCAGAGGTGAAGGATCCACTCAGAGCAGCATTCAGTGACACCAGGCAGTTACATTGCCAGACCTCAGGGCACAGACTGCTTCCCAAGCCAGGGAGCCCTGCTGCTGGCAGGCTGGGGCTGTGCTGGTTCAATGATGTCTGACTGCAGAGCTCAGAAGCAGCCCTGCAGCAGGCAGCACATGCAGCACATGCACTCTTCTGCTCCACGGCGTTCCCAGCCCAAGGCAGGCAGGCTCAGGCTCGAGAGCAGAGAGCTGAGGTTTACACTGTTCAGCAGCAATTACAGTTTTAGCTGAAGTGCACTGATGCCGAGAGAAACCTTGACATTGGCTGCTGGGGAAAAGCCTCTGCCCCGCTCTGCCAAGGCCTTGGGGCAAGGACAGATGACCCATGTGAGCAGCACGGTAAGGCCAGCCCACGGCATGAGCCAGGCTGAGCTGCCTGAGGAGGAGATGCTTGAGAACACATCAATGGTGTGGACAGCCAGGCCCGAGGGGAGCAAGGACCAGCCACTTTCAAAGGTGACTCCACGGGGTTCTTGGGGGCCTTGGAGGCCATGGCCATCTCCTCATCCACTGGGCTCCTGAGGCAGCCTCTGCCTTGACCTCAGAGCAAGATGTTCCCACAAGCAAATCCTCCTTTCATCAAATCATCTATCATCAAATCAGCTGTCCTTGAGCTGGTCTCTCAGGGTGACATCCCCAGCCAGGGGGAGGTGGCCTGTCTGCCCTGCACTGCCCAGGGGAACTGTCCATCACCACCCTCTGCTCTGAGGGACTCTCAGGAGATCACACAATCCCAGCATGGTTTGGGATGGACCTTAAAGTTCATCCAGTCCCACCCTGTGCCATGGGCAGGGACACCTTCCATTGTTCCAGGCTGCTCCAAGCCCTGTCCAGCCTGGCCTTGGACACTTCCACGGATCCAGGGGCAGCCACAGCTGCTCTGGGCACCCTGTGCCAAGGCCTGCCCACCCTCACAGGGAAGAATTTACTCCTAACATCTGGTCTAAATTGCTTCTGCTTTAGCTTAAAGCTATTCCCCCTTGTCCTGCCAGAGTACCTTAAAGCAAGATCTTACAGCAAGGTCCCATGGGGGTCAAGGAAGGCAGGTGACAAACTCCATGAAGTAGGTTCAGCAGTGGGACAACGATTTTGACTCAGAAGATCAGCTGGTCGCATGGTGGCTAAAATATCCTCAAAAGTTTTGCTTTAAGCCTGGGCCTAACACTGTACTGAGCTTAAAATGGTGCAAACCACTCCTGCACTCTGCCCTGAAGGGTGTCCTAGTGGAAAAAAGACTTTGCAGAGGGCAGAGCAGGATCAAACCACTCCCTGCAGGCAGAAAAGCCAAGTCCTGCTTTGGTTTGGATCATTACTCATGCTCCAGCATTGCTCCACCCCAGCAAAGTGTGCAGCAGCTCAAGGCTGGACACAAGGACAGCCAGGCAGCTACCATGGGCTTGGCACAGCAGGGCGGGGACAGCTGTGCAGCCCTCAGTGGCCGAGTGGCTGCCCAGGGCCACCAGCAGAGCTGGCCTGAGCTGACCACGTCCCCTGCAGGCAACACCCTGCTGCCTCCTCCCCACACACCCTGGGGCTGAGGGCTTCCAACCCCCCCACAGCCCAGAGACTCCCTCCCAGACTGTTTGCAGCCCTCAGGGCTCTCCCAGCCTCAGCTGGGCACTCAGGTGAGCTTTGGGGGCCATGGTGGGATGAAGCAGAGCCTGGCTGAGCACTGGCCTGCCCTGCAAGCACCAGGGATGTATGTGCCTGTGCCCAGCTCCACCAGTGCCCACCTGAGGACCAGCATCAGAAAGGAGCCAGAGCTCAGAAGCCAAGGCACTGGTTCATTTTGCCCACCCTCGCAGCTGCCCAGCTGGGAGCTGGTGAGAATTCCCTCTGGATACACAGGGGCTCATCCACACCCAGCTGGAAACCAAAAAGGGACATATGCTGTCTGCAGGCAGCGCTGGGCATGAGCACAGGCACCAGCAACAGCTTGAGAGCATTGTCAGGGCTGGGGCTGCCCCTTCCTCAAGCCCAGTGGGGAGGACAGGAGGAGGATGGAGAGCAGAAAGGCCTTTGCAGCCTCCTCCAGGATCCCAGCAGCCCAGAGGAGGGGGAGCAGCAGAGCTCAAGCCCAGAGTAACACCCTGGTCTCTGGGCAAGAAGGACAAGTGAGATGGTGCTTGGTGTGCCACAGAGATCACAGCCAGGTGTGCCAGGACACACAGCCACCTGGAGATTACTTCATCAGAAACACATTACTTGACATAACACCATGAGCCAAGCCATTGGGTACTGGAAGTGCCAGATCAAGAGCTGGTGATAAAGGCTTTAGCCAAGAAGAAACAGGGTAGGGAATCAGTGTGAGCAGTGGGACTCGTCCCGTGCAAGGGAGAGAAAGAACTAAAGAACAATTTTGGCTGTATCCTACTGGGAGAAAAACCACACCAGATCTTGGCAATAGAGAAACCCCTGTGAGCATTTGGAAAGTTTCAATCCCTACAGCCCAAGCACTACCAGAGACGAGCTCCACACGAGGAGAGTCCAGAGCCTTTCCCAGTGCAGGTGCTGCCCACACAAATGGCCATGTCTTACCTGTCCTCGCAGACTTCCTATCCACATGTTCCATAGCAACAGAAGATTTACAGCACAGAAGTTTCTGCATTTCAAGGGGGTTCTATCACCTTCCACCATGCCCAGTTCTACTGGAGAAAAAATTGTACTTCCAGATCCTTTAAAGAAGTGCCGGGTTGGCACACTGGGATTTTGCTCAGGTGAGCATGAGAGGAGTGAAGGGATCTCTCCCCTTGTCCATTTACACAGCACCTGCCTGCCTGCCCAACGATGCTGCACACCAGAGAGCATCCTTCCACAGGAGATGGGCCCTGGAGCCCCTGTGGCACGGGCAGCTGGCCCAGTGACAAGGACACTGCTGGGGCTGAGGTTTGGAAGCTGAGCAGTAGGCACTGCCACGAGCTGCTGTGGGACACAGGCTGCAGACAGCGTGTGCAGGGGAGCACAGCAGAAAGAACGACTGCAGCTCATACACTTCTATTTCTTCAGAAAACTTCACAGCTGGAAAGTTGGAGTGTTTAAAATTCCATCAGGGAGGAGGCTGGGGAGGCAGCAGGAGAAGGGACATCGCTCCCAAGCACAAATGAGAGCCAGTGTTGGAGCTTGGAGGGGGAGCACCACACAAGGGGCATCCCTGGGCCTCCCCCCTGCCCTTCCTCAAAACCTTCTGGGTGGGCTCTGCTTGTTCCCTGTGTTCCAAGGAAAGTTCAAGTCCATGCAGGGCGAGGGCACGGAGAGCTCCACGATTTACAGGGATGCTGACAGGGGGTAACCTGGGCTCTGAGCCTTGGGGGGTGCAGCAGCACCAGCTTGGGGGCAGCACTGTGAGGGGCAGGGCTGGCCCCAATAAACACACCGGGATCCCCCAGGGGCAGCGCTGTGAGGGGCAGGGCTGGCCCCAATAAACACACCAGGATCCCCCAGGGGCCCACGCGCAGTAACCGCTAAATATGCGCCCAACAGAACGTGTGAAGTGATTTATTTTTGTTATTGTTGGTCTGACGTCCTGCCGGCGCTGCTGAGCTCCCAGGACCGGCTGAGCACACACCGAGCACTATCAGAGATGTGTCATAAAGCAAATATTGGCGGGGCCTGCGTGGGAGGGACGCGGGGCCACCCCCGCCGAGCACAGCCACCACACAGCAGGAGCCACCGCAGAGGGTGACATCACCCTGCAGGTCCTCCAGCGGCCCGGCCACCATCCATCCATCAGAGCAGAGGAAGACCATGGCATGATCCTGCCTTGGGATGATGCCAAGATGGAACAGGCTCGGCTGCATCAGGCTCCCGGCCACCATGCATGAGGCAGGAGAAACCCTGACCTGGAGAAGGGGTCTGAGCTGCCTGGCCTTTCCCTGGAGCCCACCCCTGGTACCAAGACGGAATTCCCTTAAGAGCTCCCATCCAGCAGTTATTAGTCTCTCATCATCCAGCGTGCAGATGAATGATACAAAAATCCCAAAGCCACCATGGGCTCTAGACACACAAACCACCCAAACTCAGGGCTGTGTTGCTCTGGGACACATCTGCAGAATGTATTTGGTGCTGGAGGGGAGGGTACTGACACCAGCAGGAGCCTCCTTGTTTTCTCCCAAGGGTGTTTCCCTGCTGCCTTTCCCTGTGGTGACCATGACATTGTCCCATCTGTGTCCCCATTGCCCTGCACGTGCCTGACTGCAAAGGGCGGTGACCCTTTGCCACTGGGGTGGGCTTTGATGGGCAGCAGTGACCCAAGAGCCCTCCCTGATCCTCACCCAGGTGTCTTCTTGCCCAGTAGAAATGTCCATCCACAGAAAGACTGAAAAAGGGGACAGGAAGATCCCACCAGGACAGGCTCACAGCAGAGCTCATGCCAAGCTGCAGAGTTGCACTGGCTGCATGGATGGACAATGGTGCAGGGCCATGGGTGCCTGGGTGCACCCTGGGCAGGAGGGTCAGAGCTGCTGCGTCCCCTGGCAGTGGAACAGAACCTGCACTGCCCCACAGCTCCCCTGGCCCCATACCAGGAGCACAGGGCCACAGGTTCCTCACCAAAACAGCAGGGACAAGATTTAAGCCAGCACCGCACTTTGGGAAGCTTTGCCCTCTGAAACAATTGCCCCTGTACAGGCTGCTTCAGGTGTGGATACAGTGGGATCCAAGCTCAGCCTCAATGTAGTTTTGGCAAACCATGAGGCAGGCTGGATTTTAGGCACATCACACTGTGCAGGCTTGAGCCCTGCAGCCACACAGGTCACAGCTCCCAAGCTCCAGCTCATGAAACATGCTGAGCCCTGCAGCCAGAATCCCTGGCACTGTGCAGGCCCAGCACCCAGGGCAAGGGTCAGGGCAATCCCAAGAACAGGGATAGGCTGGGCAGAGAATGGATCAAGAGAAGCCCTGAGCAGGAGGACTTGGGGATGAGAAACTGGCCATGCCCTGGCCTTGTGCACCCAGAAACCCCCCTGTGCTGGGCTGATCCCACAGCATGGGCAGCAGGGCAGGGGGGAATCTGCCCCACTCAGACCCCACCTGCAAAGCCCTGGGCTCCCAGCACAGGCCAGTGGGTCCAGAGGAGCCCATGGAGATCCTCCAAGGATGGAGCCCCTCTACTCTGGAGCCAGGCTAGGACAGCTAGGAGTGCTCACCTGGACAGGAGAAGGCTCCACAGAGACCTCAGAGCCCCTTCCAGGGCCTGAAGGGGCTCCAGGAGAGGGACTTGGGACAAGGTCTGGAGGGACAGGACACAAGGAATGGCTTCCCACTGCCAGAGGACAGGGATGGATGGAATAATGGGCAGGAATTGTTCCCTGGGAGGGTGGGCAGGCCCTGGCACAGGGGGCCCAGAGCAGCTGTGGCTGCCCCTGGATCCCTGGCAGTGTCCAAGACCAGGTTGGACAGAGCTTGGTGCAACCTGGGATGGTGGAAAGTGTCCCTGGACGTGGCAGGGAGTGGGATGAGATGAGCTGTAAGATCCCTTCCAACACAAACCATCCTGGGATTCTGTGATGATTCTATGATAAGGTGGCACTTGAGGACATGATTTAGTGGTGGCCTTGAAATCCTGTGTTTATGGCTAGACTTGATATTAAAGGGCTTTTCCAACCTAAATGATCCCACAACCCCCACTGCAGATGCCATCCCAAAGCTCACCCACCTGCTGGTCTCTCTGCCCTCTCCCAACCCAGCTCAGGAGGCAGGTGCCTGCAGACCTGGACAGAACATTACAAACTGCTGCCAGCTGCTGTCATTTCCTCTCTCCTGGGTGCAGAGGGGTGCAGAGCCCAGTGCCTCCCCCTCCCATGGTCCCATCTCACCCCCACCCATCCCAAAGCACATTCTGTCCTGTTAAACTTGCCAGGCTGCCCTCCTGCCTCTCCCTCCCTCAGCAGCTCCTGCACATGAGAGATGGGAGAGCTGAACAAGCTCCATCTACAGAAGGGAAAATTAAGACAATCAACTCTCCATACAGATCATCTTTAAAGTTGGTGGGTTGTTGTTTTGTTTTTTTTTTTTCAAATTGCCCTTCTTTATTAGTCCCAGACAGAAATCTGAAACCCCCTCTAAAAAAAACCAGAGATACATAATGATTTTCAAAGCTGTGTCACATAATTAATGTCACATTTATCTCTTCAGTTGTAGAGATAAAAAGAAACCATCTATCCATGTCCTCATTATTTTTCATTCTCCTTTTAAAGACAGAGTTTAAATCCACGGGATGGGGTACTCTAAAGGAGGGGGAAGGGCTGGCTTTCCCCACAACTAGGGTGATAGAAAGATTCTCCCTCCCCTCTCCCTGCTCCCTTTTCTCCACCGTTGGTGATCCAAGGGCAGAGTATCCTTTTAGCAAATCCTGCTTAACTGTTCCTCTCCCTCCCTCCTCTGCCCCACCACCCTAACTTCAACAGAGACAATCCACCAGCCAGGAGCTTTCCTCCCATTTTCTTGGGCCAAGCCAAGGGCCAACCTCTCGGTGTCTCCCGTGACACGCAGCCCGAGCCCCGCAGCAATATTAGTTTCTAAAAGCCACGGACATTTTCCACCACCAACACAGCTCTGATCCATCTCATGTTGCGTTTTGCTCCATCTAGGGGGCTGCTGTCCCCATTAAAATGACATTTAACACCGTGCTGCTCCCCCAGGCCCTCAGGGGAACACCTTGGAGCGGGACCACCAGCGCTTTCCCCACAGCTCCCATTCCTACCCAGAGCTCAGAGCTTCCTCCTCCTGGACCAGACAAGGACGTGGCACTCACAGCCTCACAACCAAGTCCCAAGAAGCCAGAAGGACCCTTTAAGATCTCTGACAGATGCAGATAATCTGGTTTTGATCAGCTTCTGACAGCTCTGAGCATCACAGCTGGAGCTCCCAGGGCTTGCAGTGTGTTTTGTGTCCCACACATTCACACTCAGCTTTCACTGAGCCCCACGGAGCCCCTCTGCCCCCAGCCCCCGCCAGGGACCCCTGTCACTGGGTGTTCCCAGACAGGAGGGTCTGAACACCAGGGAGGTTCAAATGCAGCAATCAGTGAATGAGGTGGGAAGGGAAAGGGCCGCCGGACCTCGGGAAGCTCAGGAAAGCCAAGGCCTGCCAGGGACACCTCTCTGGAGGAGAGCCCTCCTCTCCCGCCCCCTCTGCAAGCACCCGAGCAGACTGTGCTGATGCTGGGGATGCATGCTTTCTGTCATGCTCCCAGAAGAGCTCAGAAAGCTGAATGGCATTTGGAAAACTCCTGGGACAGGGAACATGACATCTCCAGACCCCTGCACCCCACTCATGCCAGCACAAACTGCCCGGCTCCTCCACACGCTGCTGCCACCGGCTGCTGGGCATAGATATGGCTCTTCTGCCACCAGTGGCAATGGCCAAGGGAAAAACACCCCACCTCCTCTCCCCACTGCCCAGGACTCTGCAAGTCCACATCCCTGGCACGTGCCAAGAAGAAACATGTCAAAAAGAGACACCTGCCCCACTCCTGGGGCTCCGAGGAAACGTTTCGGGCAGACACCCCCAGCCTCAGATGGCAGCTCTGGCACGCCAGGCTGCAGCCACTGTGTTCATCCCAGCTCACTCCCAGCAGCTCAGAGCCCTTCCACCCCATGCCTTTATTTGAACCAGGGTCCAGCAGCTGCCACACACCCACACAGGCACAGAAGAGGACAGGTCATGGTCCCCTGGGCCAAAGCAGCTCAAGAAACACTCCTCTGCTGAGCCAAACCAACTAGCACAACCCATGGAGAGCTGTAATTCAGCATTCCTCCCTTCCCTGTGGCACAGAAGCAGAGCCATGAAAGGAAAACAAGCCTGGAGCACACTCTGGGCTGGGAGCAGCCTGGGGAATGCAGCCCAGCACCTGCCTTTTGCCAGGGGGACACTGCCAGCCAAAATCGGCTCATATTCACACCTGCTGTGGGAGGAAGGTGGTCACCTCTGAAACAGGGTCTGGGCAGCTCAGGAAGGGGCAGTGTGAAAACCAGGGAGAGCTTGGCTGTGCTGAGGCAGCCGAGCACTGCCAGGCTCTGCAGCTCTAGCACAGCAGATGAATCTGTGTCAGCTCTTCCAAAGGGGGGCTTTTGCTCTACAACCACTCAAGCACACTTGTGGTCATCTAAACCCCTCTTCATTCCAATCTCTCTTGAGAAAGAGAGAAGAAAAAGCAGGACAAAGTGCCTTTTCACTTGTTCCCACTGAACATGTGGAGTCTTTAAATCAAGCAGTTGCTCTGGGTAAGGGATCTTCAATCCCCCTGTGAGCACACCGATGCACAGCTCCCAGCACAGCTGAGCACCAGCCCTGAAACACACCCAGCTAGCCAGGGAAAAGCATTTAATGGAGGAATTCCAGCCCACAGAGCAACTGACAAACAAATCATGAACCGAAATTGGGGCTCGTCCACAAGATTGCTTCTAAGTGAGCTGGTGAGGGGCAGGAGAAAATCAGCACCACTGATAGGGAGGAGTCCCCGTGCCCCTGGAGGGAGCTGCACATGCTCTGAGCATCCTGTGTGGGAGAGTCCAGAGTGCTCCCCAGAGTACAGACACACGAGTGGCAAAGGGGAACGAAGGACTCTTCAGGGAGGCTGGAGCTGAGAGAGGGCCCAGCTGTGCCCCTGTGCCAGCAGAGGGGCTGGGCTGCTGTGACAGCCCTGCTCAGGGAGCAGGGACTGCACCAGCTGGGAGGGGATGGGGCACTTTCGAGCTGCCAGCTCCCAACACCTGAGATAAAATCATGGAATGGTTTGGGCCTTAAAACCTCATCCCATCCCACCCTGTGCCATGGGCAGGGACACCTCCTGCTCCAAGCCCCACCCAGCCTGGCCTTGGACACTTCCAGGGATCCAGGGGCTGCTCTGGGCACCCTGTGCCAGGGCCTGCCCACCCTCCCAGGGAACAATTCCTTCCCAATATCCCATCTATCCCTGCCCTCTGGCAGTGTAAAACCATTCTCCATTGCCCTGTTGCTAACTACCCATACAAAAAGTTCCTCTCCCTCATTTTTAGAAGCTCCTTTAAGGTTCTGAAAGCTGCAGTGACAAGTGGCACTAGAGAAGTGATGGGAGCCCCTCCATGGGGGTTCCAAATGTGGGGTGCTCCTCCTACTTATCTCAAGCCCCTCTGCCCCTGACCTCCTCCTGCCCAGGGACTCCTGCTGCCTCGACCCCCTTTCTCCTTTTCCCTGTTCTCTTCCAACCCTTTCCTCCTCCAAGCCCCTCTCCAACTCCACCAGCAGAGCCCAGAGCCATGCACAGCAGGCTGGGCCCTTGGCAGCCTGGTTTAGCCAAAGGGCTGCTTGGCTTCACTCGGCAGTTCTGTGAGGAAGAGCGATTCCATTCCCTTTTGGGAGGAACCACCAGGACATCCTGGCCCTCTGGGATCGAGGCTGGGATGGAGCCCAGACACTGTCCTCAGGTACCAAAGGTACCATTTCCATTTGGCAGTGGCACAAACACCTGCACAGGGCAGGGGAAGCACAGCAGCAGACTGGAACCTGCATTTCACCTTCTGGAAGAACCCCACACTGCATCCCCCCCACTAGCAGCAGGCCCAGAGGGGAATTCTGTGCCTCTGCTCCATCTGGAAGGAGCTGCTGCCAGCCCTGGGGATCCCAGCACCGACGGGACGTGGAGCTGCTGGAGAGAATCCAGGGAGGCCACAGAGATCCTCCAGGGATGGAGCCCCTCTGCTCTGGAGCCAGGCTGGGAGAGCTGGAGGTGCTCACCTGGAGAAGAGAAGGCTCCAGGGAGAGCTCAGAGACCCTTCCAGGGCCTAAAGGGGCTCCAGGAGAGCTGGAGAGGGACTGGGGACAAGGGATGGAGGGACAGGACACAGGGAATGGCTTCCCACTGCCAGAGGGCAGGAATGGATGGGATATTGGGAAGGAATTGTTCCCTGGGAGGGTGGGCAGGCCCTGGCACAGGGTGCCCAGAGCAGCTGTGGCTGCCCCTGGATCCCTGGAAGTGTCCAAGGCCAGGGTGGACAGGGCTTGGTGCAACCTGAGATAGTGGAAGGTGTCCCTGCCCGTGCCAGGAGGGGGGATGAGATGGGCTTTAAGGTCCTTTTCCAAACCAAACCATTCCATGATCCCATGATCTCTTCAAGTCCAGCTGTGCTTCCCAAAGCCAAAGCAGGTTTCTTTGGGCACTGTGAGCTGTGTCTCCTGATCCCACAGCCATGGTCACAGTCTGGAGCAGAGCTGCCTCTGTCCCCTGGGCTGCCCCCAGACCTGACCCAGGTCTGAGCCATGGCCACGTCCCTTGTGAGGGGCAGTGGCAGCAGGAGCAGCTCCCAACAAACCAGCAAAGCAGGACACCAGAAGCCCCTTTTCTCTTTTTGGCTCTGTCTGAGCCATGGTGTCATGAGAGGCAGGGGCACCCCCAGGGCCCAGCCCCACCATGGATAAACCCCCCATCCACCCCAGGCTCCAGAGGAGGGAGGCTCAATACCTGCTGTGGGCTCTGGAGGAATCCACCTGCTCCACCATCCCATCCTCCTTTCAAAGACCCCTCCCCAGACAGGCCTGGTGCTGTCAGTGAGGTGATTTACACACCAGGCTCTGCAGACACAGCAGAGTCCATGTGCAGGGACATCCCGCAGCAGCAACCCCTTCCTCTGTTTGTTTATTTATGGGAAACTATTTCTGCAGGGTAACCCCCCTGGAGACACAGCCACTCCACTCAGACACTGCTGGCTCCCAGCATGTACACAGCTCCTACTGGAGGGTGTTTAACTAAACCCACTCTGGACTCTCCCAGGGAGCCACCTCCAGGCAGCACAGGCTGCTGAGTAAACTTGGACCTCGAGCACCTGGAGACTCTGAGTCTGGACTCTCTGTGCATGTGGTCCCGGGCAAGGTGCTGAGCTCATGTTCCCCCACGAGGAATGATAACATTTGGGCAGCTCAGAGTGGGGACAGAGGCTCCAGGCTGCTCTTTGCCACAGCTATGCCTTGAAAAACCCCCTGAAGAAATCCCTTCTTTATCCTGCCCCAGCTTGTGCAACCGTAACAGGGCACTCACTACCCACCACGAAGGATTACCTGCTTTGGGAAAACCCCAAAAACCAGGTCAGACCACAGCACCTCCACCTTTCCCTGTTGTGGTTGCACCTACAGGTCCATTTTCTCCACACAGAGCAGGGAGGAGCGGATGATGGCAGGAGCTACAGCCAGGTCAAAACATGAAAAGCAGCAGCACTGGGGAAGAGAGAGCTGGGAAGAAATTCCCCTGACAGCACCTTGTGCAGGGACAGATTTTGTGCTTCTGCCCATGAAAAATAAAATCCTTTCTGCTTTTATAAGAGGAAACACAGGCTCCTGATCCCAACAGGAGATTTGGGAAGGCTCTAGAGTCAGGCACTTTGTTTCTTGGAGAAAAAAGCTAAAATTTGGTGGTACAGCAGCCTGTGTGCCCACACAACCTGTGTGCTTCTCCAAGAAACGTGCCCTGAAGCCATGGAGATCTGTGCTGCTGTGTTCTCCTCAAAGGAGAATCCAGCTTCCAAAAATCACCTCTAAGTGGCAGACCTGCTCACATGGACAAGGGCAGGATGCCAACCCGTGAGCCCAGGAGGCACAGGAGCCCCACAGCCATGCTGTGGGGGTCACACAGGGCAGGTCTTTCACCCTCAGTAAGCCTAAGCCTTTGCAGTGATGCTCTTCCACCACTGAAGAGGCCTTGTCAGTGTGAGGCTTTGGAACAGCCTGGGCTGGTGGAAGGTGTCCCTGCCCATGGCAGGGCCAGGAACAGGATAAGCTTTAAGGTCCCTTCCAACCCCAGTCATCCTGGGACCATGCCCCCAGCACAGGGATCAGCCCAGCACTCCGAAAGGGGCTCACAGAGGGGAGCTTCTCACTGCAGGTCTGAAGGATGTGAGAAGAGAGAAAGAAGGACCACTTGCTGCACAGACTGGGTTAGGGGGTTAAACCCTTCCCTTTCTACCAGTGCAGGAAAGGGCAGAAGGCCACAGGAAAGCTGGACATTGGGAATGTGGTCAGGAGGCTCTGTCAGCATGGAGAAGGATGGTCTCAGCATGAGTGGAGTGATGACAGCAAAGGAAGAAACAGGCACGGCTGGGGCTCCCAGAACCTCTTTCCCCCCTGCAGCACAAATCATTTGGAAACCCTCCCCCAGCAATGCTGGTCTCAGAGCTGAGGCTGCAGCCCCAGCATCCATAGCCCCTGCTGGGAACCCCACTGAGTCCCACAGGCCCTTGCACTTGCCCTCCTTCCCCAGTCTCACCACCACGAAGCTCCTCTGCTCCACTCCAGAGGAAGGCAAAGCACATCCTCCATCCCTGGGCTCTGCTCTCCATCCACATCAACTCAGGGAAGTATCCCAGTCTCCATTTTTACTCCCACCTCGACCCAATACACTTTAGCACAGCCACTCAACAGACAGGAAAAAAACCCCACAAATTCTGCTTCCTAACATTCCTGCACTAGAAATCCTAAAATTCTAGAAGCAAAAGGAAGAGCACAGCACATCCTGCTGCCACCAGCAAAGCCCCTGGCACAGCTTGGGGACAGCATGAGCCACCCCCAGGAGCATGTGGGGCCAGCCAAGCCCAACAGCTGGGTCAGCACTGACATCTGCACCTTGCTGCACTGGGAAGTGTGAAGGGTTTAGACTGAGGTATATACTGAAAGATGGACTGTGAGTCTGATTAACTAATTTGCAAAAAATAAAAACCTGCTAAGGTGTGCAGATCGCTGCTTTATCGCACACTGCAGGCAAATATCGAAAAGCAGCTTTTCAGGAATTCTGCATCCTGAATTAAATCAGCTCACTTTGACAAATGCAGCCAGTGCTGAATCAGGGACTCTTCACAGCCCACTGAAAAATCAGTGTCCCTGTGCTCAGCCATGGCAGGCAGCTCCCGGGCAGCAGTGGGTCCATGCAGAGCCAATGAAACACATCCTGCTCACTCAGCTGAACACACGGCACTGAGGATTCCTGCACAGCTTCCCATGCTTGGGTTGGACCCCTCACAGCAGCCCTGCAGGAGTGCAAGAGGAGACCCAGAGGGTGGTCTTCTCCCACAGCCTATCCTGTTATGAATAAAATCTCAAAATTTCCTTATGTTGATGTTATCTGTTTTAATGGTAAATGTTAAAGTTCACCATTTCTGTAATGTGTTGTATTACCCCAGTATGTTCCGACCCCAATTACCCAAAAAGTTGTAAAACCCCATGTTACATCCCTGGTGTATCAATCCTGTAATCCCCTACCCCCAGTGTTTCTGTTATCCCTTTTTTACCCTCATCCCACCAGGTAAAAACTGCCCCTGCCCTCACAAACCGGCGGCGGAGGAGGCGGGAAAACGGCGACGGGAAAAACGGCAACGGAGAGAAAGACGGAACACACAAATTAATGCCAAAAAGCCTCAATTGGAAAGGAGATACCCCTAGAACAACGAGCCCAAGCCAAAGTTTACAAAACTTTGTACTTACAAAACGCAGGACTGTGTCAGGAAAAGGCAGAGCTGTCTCTCCATCGAACTTCTAAAATACTTGCCCCGACCAAAGTAGACCTGGAAAGACATGACCCCCCTGGACTACGAGCCTACCCAGCATCTTCCAGAGGACTCCCGTGAGGGTGGAAGCCCCAGCTCTCCCTCTGGGCAAAGCTGCCTGCACTCCTCCTCCTCTGTGTTGTCCGAGGGAGCAGTGGTGGTGTGGGCGACCCCTCGAACATCCCCCAGAGCTGAATTCTTAATAAAGGCCATACAAAAGGGGCCTGGGCTCCTGGCCCCGTGTGTCTCAATCCCAATGAGGCTGGTGCAAATCCTGGCCCATCCTGGCTGGCTGCTCGTCTCCAGGGGCTCAGAGCTCTGACACATCAGTCTCTATCTCCAGACATTCATCCTCTCTGGAGGAAGACAAAGGCCTGAGCTGAGTCTCCCCATAGGGACAGGCTGTTCAGCCTTGGTGCTGCTAAGCGTCTCCTTCAGCCCCAGAGCAAAGGGTAAAGCCAAAAGTCACAGAACCCCAGACTGGTTTGGACTGAAAGGAACCTTAAAACTCATCTCATTCCAAACCTCTGCCATGGGCAGGAACACCTTCACAGACCACGCTGCTCCAAGCCCCATCCAGCCTGACTCCCACTGGCATGGGATGGGAAAGGAGTGGGATACTCGGTGCTTTGCACCCTCCCATGATGTTTGCACACCTGGGGGTTGGTTTCTGCTTTGCCTCTCCTGGAGCCATCCCCAGATGCTCTCCCATCACTGCTCTCTTCTGCACATTTTCCCCAACTATGACCAAATTCCACCTTTCCAGTACCACCAAAATAAAGAACTGATGGTAGAGCTCACAAGTGTGGCCTCTACCATCCATCATATTACATGGAATGGAGGAACTTTCTTTAATTTGATCTCTGGGTTCCCCATCTATTTCTCTGTCCAAAAAACGGGGCAGGGTTGACGTGTCTGTGTTAAACTGTCCCAAAGCAGCCAGAGAAAATGCCCTGAGCTGCTGCTGCCCGCAGCCCTGCTGGTGACTCACCTTCTGCCATGCAATAACACTCCCTGCATGGAGCCACCAGCTGGCCCTGCTCTGTGAGACCGGCCTGCTGGAGCTGGTGACACAGCTCCCTGTGTTTTTCTTGGAGGGAGAGCAGTGGGACATGTGGACGTTACTGAATAAAAAATCATTGCTCCACATGAACAATGAGCCAGTCATCCAAAGGCAAAATATTTCCCCCCCCCAAAAAGCAGGTAATTCTTTAGACACTTTTTGCTGTATGGCTCTTCAGAGCCCATGGAAACGAGCTGGGCCTCGGCCTCCCCTGCACATCAGGCCAACACAGGGTCCTTGTGCAGCACAGCTCGGATGACAGAATCCTTCCAAGCACCAGGAGATATCATCAACACTTGCAAAGTAATGAACGCCTTCAAAATCCCCCTGGAAAAGGCAGGCGCTTTTGCTGCCAAGCCCACCAAGAAGGGATGAAAGGGGAGCCCTGATGGCTGTAATTTGCACCAGGCTGGATAAATGGAGGGCCGGGGTGTTACCAGTTCTCATCCCAGATACTCTGCATGAATGGGGCCCGACCTTGGAGCCACACCTGCTGATCACATGCGAATCACAGAACCTCAGAATAGTTTGGGTTGGGAAAGACACCAAAACTCATCTCACTCCAACCCTCTGCCATGGGCAGGGACACCTCCCACTATCCCAGGCTGCTCCAAGCCCTGTCCAGCCTGGCCTTGGACACTGCCAGGGATCCAGGGGCAGCCCCAGCTGCTCTGGGCACCCTGTGCCAGGGCCTCCCCACCCTCACAACCAAGAATTTCTTTCCAGTATCTCACCTAAATCTCTCCTCTTTTAGTTTAAAACCGTTCCCTCCCATTTACGGAGGTGACAACAGAGAATTCCTGGTGGTGGATGAGCCAGACCCAGGCAGAGCCAAGCTCCATGGTCCCCAGCCATGCAGATCCCTGCTGTGCCAGCCACCCCAGCCCGAGCAGGAACACCCTGTCCTGTCCCTGAGGCCAGCCCAGCACAGCTCTGCTCCCACCATGGAACCCCGATGGGATTCTGAACCACAGGGAGGGACAACACCAAGAAACTGTCCCATCCAGGCACCTGGAGCCAAGCACTGACAGCATTAGGAAGGAAAAATAAAAATAAAACCCACTGAGCTCTGTGACCGCCCACTGGTTCACTCCTGCCATCCCTGGGCCCGGGCTGCGCAATCCGTCTCCCAGCTTGGCGCCCGGGCTTCCCTCAGAAATGCAAGTCTTTACCCAGGAATTCATGGCAGGAGAAATCAAGAAGAGAAAGGGGAGGGGTGGAAAAATAAAAAACACTTTTTGTGTTTTAGCCAAAGTGTTTTGCAGGTCTACTTCCACTTGGCTCGCTTGCTCTGCTGGGTCTACCAGCATATTTTGGGTAATGAAACGCACATTTGCTGGTCAGCCCTAATAGACCCAGAGGGACTGGGTTTCACGTGTGTTTGTTTTAAACTTAAGGGTGTCATAAAGTTTTTCCAAGAGCCCAGGGCTGGGATGATAAGTCATGGCAGGCAGTGCTTAGTTAGTGGGTGGTTGTGGTGTTGATATTTATCCCATAACTGAAGGAAGATGTGACAACATGAGCGAAGCAAACCACCACCACCACACTTCCTCACAGGGCACACACTGAACCTCTGCAGGGACCACCACACAGGAGGCATTCCATACAATCCTTGTGTACTGCGAGAGAAAGGACGAGTTTATAAAAGAAAAAAGAAAAGAAAGAGTTTAGAGTGAGAATCAGAGCCTTTCCAGCCAGATCCTTCAGTGCTCATGTGTGGGACCTGTTAGAGCAGGTCCAGAGGAGCCCACGGAGCTGCTCCAAGGCCTGGCTCCCTCTGCCCTGGAGCCAGGCTGGGAGAGCTGGGGGTGCCCACCTGGAGAAGGCTCCATGGAGACCTTTGAGCCCCTTCCAGGGCCTAAAAGGGGGTTATAAAAAGGAGGGAGATAGACTTTCCATGCAAATAGACAGTGACAGGATCAGAGGGAATGGCTTCCTGCTGACAGAGGGCAAAGTTAGAAGGGATATTGGGAATTAGGAATTGTTCCCTGGGAGGGTAGGGAGGCTCTGGCACAGGATGCCCAGAGCAGCTGTGGCTGCCCCTGGAAGTGTCCAAGGCCAGACTGGACAGGGCTTGGAGCACCCTGGGATAGTGGAAGGTGCCCCTGCCTGTGGCAGGGCACAGGATGCGATGAGCTTTAAGGTCCCTTCCAACCCAATCGATTCTGTAATTCTGTCTCCTTTGGCCAATGCTCAGGCCCCAGCTGCACACTGGACCATTCCTGGGGAGCCCATCCTGCCTCAGCCCTGCCAGGCTCAGAGGATGTGGCTCCATCCCTGCACTGTCAAACTCCCCATGGGCAAGCTCTGCTTCCACCTCCAGGCAGCCTGCAGACCACGAGTGGAGCTCACCTCCCAAAGCTACAGGGGAAATCTTCTCATGTAAATTGAGTTTGTGCTTGGGAAACTAAAGATGCCTTAATCTCCTTGGACAGCAAGAAGAGGCACCCTGCCTCGAGCAGGCACCACAAATTCTGCAGAGCTGCAGAGCAGCAAGCACCAGGAGCACAGTGTGAGGGCAGGGAAGCTGCAGCTGCTGGGACCAGGCCATCACTGTCCCTGGAGTCCTGTACCCTGGGTGAGTGTGGGAACCCTGGACACAGAGAATTTCAGATTTCCTGTGCTGACAGGGAATGATCCTCACAGATACTCTGCATTTGACCTGAGGCCATGGAAAAGGCTTCCAAAGCTGAGTGACAGCACTGAGATTGTGAGTGTGTGGTTGAATAGAAGTGTGTGATCTCACAGGGTGACAGATTTAGAGGTTGGGGGTTTGGGATATAGTAATATATAGGTAACAAGATGGAGGGTTTAGGGCATAGTCTTCTTCTTCTCCTTCTTCTTGACAAGTTTGGGTGATTTTGTGTGACTAGTTAGAAAAATCCACAGTACACAACCTAGCTAGCTAGTTATTATGTTAGAAATTAAAATAAATTAGTTGGCATCTCATAATTGAGTAGTTTAGGCTTAAAAAGACTTTGAAAGCATAACTCTGTACTCCATTTTTGCTCTGTTAACTTAGCACATAGAACCACTCATGGTCAGTAAAGCTGTAACTTAGATAAGAAATAATAAACAACCAAGTCCGAACAAGAATTCTGTCTCTCACACTTTTAATCCTGACCCTGAGAAGAAGAACCAAATAAAGCAAGAAGTTTGCCTCAGGTGAGCAGTGGGTGCAAGAGGGACAGGCCCATCCATGCAAAACCCCCCTGCAGAAATGACAATGTGACCTAAAATCATTGCCCCAGTTTGGGGACATCAAGGGCCAGCTTTCCCTTGCTTGAAAAATATAGAACTATGAGGAAGAAGAAGGTTTCCTGAGGCACCAAGCATAAGGAAAGGTGAGGTGAAACCATGCAGGGAGATCTGGAGGTGCCATGCCAGCATTTGGGGACGGGGAACACAGCTGGAGACTGACCATGATTTACCCACCCCTCTGCACTGGGGTAACTGCTCAGGTGCTCAGCTCAGCGACAGGGGAAGCCCTGTCATGCCCATGGCAGCCTCTTCCCTTCCCAGTTCCCTTCTGCTCCACACAGGCTGACAGCAAGAGATGGAAAAGAACAGAATTCCCCCTAAAATCCCCCAGCTGTGGGCTAGAACCAGAGCAATTAATGACACTTAATGCTGGATATGGAACCTGGATGAGGAAGGTGAGACCTGACGTGGCCAGGCTGTGGTGGGTCCCACTGGGACTTTGCTGGTGGGCAGCAAGGAGTGAGCTGGGACAACCTCAGGACACAGACCCATCCCAAAGCTACCTCTCATTCCTGTGGTCACTTAGCTTAACTGAGCAGCTTCTTCTACTCACAACCTACCTAAAACCCAAATTTGCATTTACTTCAACATTTCAGAGACCATTTAGTAGACCAAGTCTGTGCAAAGCTCTAGGGTCCGAGTGGTATTCTGCTAAAAGTGAAAGGGGAGTTGGGATTTCTCCTGCAGCCATGCACATTTGTCATCTCAGATTTGCCAGAGTCTGTGGTTTCACTCTCAGATCCCTTGTGCAACACAGGTCCAGGTTCCTACACCGAGAATCCCAGGTTGTTCTCCCATCTGAGCTCCCCTGGCATGGCAGGGGATGCTCAGTTCAGCATCCTCCCACAGCAGGGCTGTCCTGCACTCTGACAATCTCCGGCTTTTCCGCTCCCATCCATTCTTTCCAGCACGGGCAAGACTTTATTTATGGTATTATTTGGTTACTTGCACGAAGACAACCTGAAGAAATGGCAATCAGAAACCCTGAATAAATGGCTTTAGGACAGAAATTCAGTTTATCCTGGTTTTAAGCACCAGAAGCTGACACAATCTTGTACTGCACAAGGTGCTCAGTGATGTGTTTCTGCAGCTGATCTCCCTCAGCCTCATCTCTTGTCTGGATGAAAATTTGGAGGTGACTGACCACCAGGCCTCCCCCTGCACACAGTTTCTGCCAGGCTCATTTATGGAGAGGCTCTGGGAAGAGGCAGATACATGATTTAAATCAGAATGTTTCACACCGACAGCACAATTCCAACACCACACAAGGCTTGTCCATGGCAGACAACATCCCTGCCCAATAAACCCTTTAAAGGTTCACTGATCACAGCTAGACGTGTCATAAACTTCCCTACATAGTTTATTATCCCCATAAATCTCTATAAAACTATTTTATCTCATCTGGGTTGGCAATGAAGCAAACTTTGCTCTGTTTATGGCTTCCCAAGCCAGCCTCTAATAACAACACATGCGCTGCCTAAGAAGGGGGATGAAGATCTCAGTCCTGCCCAGCCCTCTCCACCACACATCCTCCCAACCCTACACCACAGGCACAGCAAACACCCCACGTGCTCCACGTGCTTCCCTCCAGAAACAGACCTGCTATCAAACAAAGTTTCTTCTACTTTCTTATCCAAATGTGCTTTCTTATCCAAATGTGCTTTCTTATACAAATGTGCTGTTTAAAGGGGGAAAAAAAACCAGCTTGGAGGCTTACTCAACTCACTCTTCTCAAATGTGTGCCCTACATTTCAGTCAAAGAGAATTTTTGTTCCTGGGAGCTTTGCAGCTAGTTTGTCAAAAACTTTTTATTGGGAAATGGTCATGTTTTATGGTTTCACTTAAATCAGGTGGATGACTATAAAACTGTAATCTGTTTGGCTTTCAGTTAGAAAACACAGATATATAAAAGCACCTTCCATGTTCTCCTGCCTACTACACGGCTTCCAGCATTTCCATGCAGCCCTATCCATTTCTGCTTTAGAATCCTAAAATGGTTTGGGTTGGAAAGGACCTTGAAGTTCATCCCATTCCACCCCTGCCATGGGCAGGGACCCCTCCCGTATCCCAGGTGGCTCCAAACCCTGTTCAGCCTGGCCTTGGACACCAGTAAGACCCAGTAGATCTCCTTCCACCCAGCCCTACCGCCTAAGGCAACGCTGCACCACGGATGTCACCCACCAACGCCACAACAGCCTGTGCCAGCTGTGGTGGTGGTGATGCCCTTGCCTAGGCCTTCAGGCATGACCACCACCCTCATGCACACTGTGTCCACCAGCCCCCTGCCACCACCATGCAACAGGAGACAGCCAGAGATGGCCCTGGGAGCCCACAGACACCTCCACCCCTACAGAGGGACCCAAAGAAACCTCAGGTGTCCCCCACTGAGCCCTCCTCATGCTGGAACTCTTGGGGCTTCAACGCTCCTCAGCGGAGCTGGGGAAGAGCATTCAGCACCATCACATGAGCACTCACTGCTCTGCTGGCCCAGCCAGGGAGGTCCCACAGCCCTGGGAATGTGGTTCCTACACCACCCACATGGCCTAGAGCCAAGGTCACCGCAGGTTCCACCTGCCCTCTGCCACCACTGCCACACAAACCCTGCACACCGTGCCAGGAAAATGGAGCAACCGCCCCATCACCATTTCAGGGAGGGACCAGGAACCTGTCCAGCACCTGATGGAGAGGTCCCAGGTATCTCTGGGGAGTTTTTAATGAGCAAATTCCTCACACTCAGATTCCAGGAGGGTGAGAACCAGAAGCTGCAGTCAGTTCAGGAGCCTTCAGCATGAGCTGGGGATAATTGCTGGAGGAACCTCACCCTAAGGCAATGGCAGCATGCACGTAGGGGACAACTCCTGGGACCAGGAGGAGGCAGAACTGTTTGGTCATGGAGAACAGGGGCCAGGGAGCGACCGACCACCCACACTGCCACCAGCAGCACAGGCCACCACCTCTCCTGACGGTTAAACTTTGGACACCAATAAAAAAACCAAAGCCACAACCATACCAAGCCAGATGGGAACACGGCTGATGCCACCACCCGTGTGCCAGCCCCTTGCTGCTGCAGGGCACGTGTTGGCCACCACAGTACCAACCACAGGTCCAGCCACCTCCAACCGTGCCACCTCCCCACTGGGTCACCCTGGCTCCCGCCCTCCAGCAGGCAGAGGGGAAGTGCCCGACCCTGCAGATGGCAATTTCCATGGCAACACAGGGATGCCATCAGCAGGGGATTAAGCTCCAGTGGGAGGGGCAGCGGGACCATGGGGAGGGAGGTTGATCAACAAGCCCCCGACAGGGACGCTGAGGAGGGACAGAGGCCCACGGCAGCGATTTTCACGCCCATCTTCCCCTTTCAACTCTTCTCTAGCATGAAAGTCCCAATTGAAATGGCAGAATTTGACACCATTAGAAACTATCAGACCATTTAACACACTGCCCCTTCCTCCCACGTCACCGCACCCACGGCTGCCACAGGAATAAAGAGCACTTCGGGATCCAGACATCTCCCAGCAGTCCCGGCACCAAAGTGCAGCAAATCTGCGTCACACAGAGACCTTTGAAAAAGGATGAATGTGAAGTGCAGGGAGAAATGATTACTTCATTTGTAAAGACCATGTCTCTTGTCATTCTAATTCATCCCAAATCCTCCTGGCACTGGACAGCTGCAGGTTTAATCATGAATATACAAATCAGCAACACATGAACAACAAAGAGCCTCTGCAACAGACAAGGCCCAGAATTCGGTTCAGCTGCTGCTCTCCCTCCTTCGCACTGAAAAGAGGAGGGGATGGCTAAAGCCAGGACCTGCCACCACAGTGTCTCTCCCATGGAGTCCCAGACGTGGGAATGCTGCCTGCACCTCTCTCTGCTTCCACAACGCTCGCCCAGCACCGAGCGGAGAGCAGCGGCTGCAAGAGGGGAGCAAAGGGCAGACAAGAGGGAGAAGCCAAGGATGGTGGCAGAGGCAAGGGCTGGAGGGCAGGACAGGCTGGGTGAGAGTAAGGGGCTGGAGCTGCACAGGCTCTCGAGCTGGGAAGGAAAACCAGGGGGTTTAATCCATGCAGAAGATGGGAATTTCTCAGTTTGTGCAGCCTTGGCCGGGCAGAGCGCAGGGGTGGCACCGTGGGGTGGGGCATCCCAGAGAGGAGGGCACCCCAGGGAGGGGGTGCAAGTCCCCAGGCAGGCACTGCTGCTGCTACACTCAGCATCAAACACCAGCCCTGCCAAAGAGGGGTTTTGCAGGGGCTGCTGCTGCCAAGCAGGCTACAGACCCTTCCCAAGCACCCAACACCTGCCTCTGCTGCCTCCCAGGTGTTTTCTGCACGCTCAGGTGCTCCAAAGCTGGTGAGCAGCAGGACACGGGGCAGGCAGGGGTGCCCATCAGTGCAAAGCACTGCGTGCCATGTGGGAAAGAGAGCTGGGAAGCAGGAGCTATGCAGAGTTCCAGAGGCTTGCTTTGCAGAATGAGTCTCATCAGGTCTACAGCTTCCTCAGGAGGGGCAGTGGAGGGGTAGCTTCAATCTCTGCTGCCTGTGACAAGGACAGGACCAGGGAACGGCTGGAGCTGTGTCAGGGGAGGGTCAGGCTGGATCTCAGGGAAAGGTTCTTCCCCCAGAGGGTGCTGGGCACTGCCCAGGCTCCCCAGGGAATGGGCACGGCCCCGAGGCTGCCAGAGCTCCAGGAGAGTTTGGACACTGCTGCTAGGGGTGCACAGGGTGGGATTGTTGGAATGTCTGGGCAGGGCCAGGAGTTGGACTCAATGATCCTTTTGGGTCCTTTCCAACTCAGGATATCCTGTAAAAAGGGCAGGGACTGAGTACAGGACAGGGCTGAGCATCGGCCCAGCACAAACCTCGTCTCTGTTGCTGATGGGAGCTGAGCAGTGCTCGCCACCTCCCAGGCCTTCTTACAAAACTCAGCACACATCACAAGGAATTTGCTTTCCAAGGGCCTGAGATCCTCCAGGACATCATGGCAGAGATCTGGACTGAGGTCTCAGTTTTCAATCTAATGCTATTTCTGCAGAATTACCTGCTTCAACTTTAACCACTCTGTGGAATTATTCATTTGGTCTGGAGTATCACTCACCCAGAAGTGGTGGGGTGATGGTGATGCACTTCCAAAGTGCAAGCCTTAAAAATAAAAATAACCAAACCAGTCAGGGAAAAAAAGTGGGGTTTGAGCCCTCCAGAGCACACCCAGCCTCTCCTTTGGGCTTCCAGGCTGCACTGGGGCTGTGGGTGGGGCATCGTGGGACAGTCCTGGCAGCCTGGGAGATCAAAATCTGTGCAAGGCATGGCCCCAGCCATGACTAGTCAGTCCTAGAAACACCTTCCTGTATCATAACAAACTGCTCCACATGAAGCTTCACAGCTACATGGTGTTCACATTCTCACACAGGGGGAGAGTCAAATACATTTTGCTGCCCACTGCAGTGCAGTAGGCAGATCCCAACAGGGCACCCACACCCATCAGGCTCCAGGAGGGAGGGTCCCAGCTGCCCCACACTGGGGAGGGCTCCATCCTCTTCTTGTGCACAGGGACCTTCTGGCTCTCCACAACTCCCTGACAGGAGAGTGCAACCAGGTGGGGATCAGGCTCTGCTCCCAGGGAACAAGAATGAGAGGAAATGGCCTCAAATTGAGCCAAGAAAATTTTAAATTGGGTATTGGGGATAATTTCTTAATGGAAAGGATGGTCAGGCACTGGCTCAGTGTGGATGTGACACAAGGACATGGGTTAGTGTTGAAGACAGCAGTGCTGGGTTGGACTCAATGACCTTGGAGGGTTTTTCCACTCTTTATCATTCCATGATCCCCAAACAGGTTTGCACGTGGAGGGAGAGAAGTGTTCCAGGGGGTTCACCTGAGCCCCTAAACTCACAAACTCTCTGTACCCCCTTCTGCAGGCTCCCCCACAATATCTGATATTTCTCTGGGGATATTTGAGCTTTTTAGTTCCCCAGATCCCCAGAGCACTGTTCCCTGGTGCTCTCCCTCTCTCCAGCCCAGCTCCAGGGAGCACCTCCAGGGCCAACCCACTCCTGACACTCCCCTGCCTCCCCTCCACCTCCACCACAGGACCATGAGACAAAGCTCCCTCCAAACATTACATCAGGTTCCCAAGTCAACCCTGGGGCCACCAAATAACACCAAATGCAGAAGGCTGACACAATAAAAATCGCTGTATGTAAGAAAAAAGGCCAGTTCCCAATTATGGAAAGAATCAGACAGGAATAACCTCTCCCCTCCAGTACCACCAAGCCGGAGCCTCCAGGATTCTATAGCTCATCAGCCTTGATCCTCTGGGCAGAACCTCATGGCAATGCCAGGACCCCCCTCTCTGCCATAACCCTCCCAGCCAGCCCCACACCTGCAGGGTACCACCAGAGCCTGCCGTGGGACTGGAATTACCTGTGCAAACACCCTGCATGACAAATTCACTGTCGAAACAAACAGCACCAGAGATGCCCCCTCAGCCAATCCCATGTAAATAGAATTTCAGGGTTTCATCTAAGCAAAGCATTTGCTCCACATGTGATACGTCCTGAGCCCAAGCCCAGCTGGACTGTGACATCTGGGACAGCTGTGACATGACCAGCATGAGGTGGGGACCCGAGGGCATCCACATCCTGACAGTCATCACCAAAAAGAGACCTCAGAGCCCCTGCCAGTAACTGAAAGAAGCCTACAGGAAGGCTGGAAAAGGGCTTTGCATAAGGGCCTGGAGGGAAGGACACAGAGAATGGCTTCCCACTGCCAGAGGACAGGGATGGAGGGGATATTAGGAAGGAATTGTTCCCTGGGAGGGTGGGGAGGCCCTGGCACAGGGTGCCCAGAGCAGCTGTGGCTGCCCCTGGATCTCTGGAAGTGTCCAAGGCTGGGTTGGACAGGGTTTGGAGCACCCTGGGATGGTGGGAGGTGTCCCTGCCCATGGCAGGGGGTGGGACAAATTGGGATTTAAGGTCCCTTTCAACCCCAGTCATTCTTTGATTCTGGATTCAGTGGTTCAGCTGGTGAATCCAAAGCCCAGTGAGCAGGAAAGCAAAAAAATTGATGCTTTCATGGATAAACACACCTCCAAGCCTGCAGGCAAACTTGACCTGCAGCTTTCACACCACGGGGTGTGTCTGAGCTCTGAGGAGGGGTGGCTGCCCTCAGCCCAGCCACACAGCTGGGGCTCCCCAGCCAGCTGTGCACACCTGTGGAACTGTCACCCCTGCCACAACCCACAGCCTGGGGCTGGCACGGGCTGGCAGGGCTGCACTCGATGGAGCACTCACCACTGAGAAACACAGACCTGAGCCCACAGTCCCCCTGGGATGGGTTAGAGGCTTTTCAGGGACCGCCTCAAACCGCATCCTGGCTGGGGAAACCTCTCCTCACGGGCACAGGCTGGGCCCCAGCCCTGCAGGGCCACTCTGACTGGGCTGGGAGGAGGTGGGACGGGCACCCAGGCCCCACGGCTGGCAGGGAGCAGCACCCTGAGCACCCACATGTGACAGATTTGCCTCCCACTACAGACAGGGCCTGGGTTTCACATTGCCTGTCTCCTCAACAAGGGAAGACAGGGAAACACATTCCCTCCCAGGCACTCACATTCCCTCCCAGGCATGAAGCCTGAGTGTCCCTGGGAACAGCACTAGAGACAAACCCGCTTCCATGGCACCTCTGCCCACCGTAACTCATCTGTCCCTGCAGCAAGGGAGAAAGGGCTGTTGTACCCCCTACCCTCCCTAAAAATTGCCTTTCTTTGAAAAAACATTCCTTGAACAAATGGCAGCAAATACCAAGGCAGAGCTGCACAATGGACACTTCAGTCTGCCCAGGGGAGGAGAGACAGGACCTTCAATGCTTAAATAAATGCAATTTGCTTGTTAAGAGGGGGCTGGGGAAGGTTAGGCAGACGGGAGCCCTGGTTATTCACGTCCCCCAATTAACATTCCAGCAGAGCTGCTCTGTTTTCTAGGAACAATAACTTTTTGGGAAGGGGGACTGATACCCGTGGGGGCACTGGATGGTCCTGGAGAAAGGAGACATGTCCAAGGTTGTCAGGGTGCAAGTCTGTGTGTGATGGGAACTGCTAAACAAAACCAAGACTAAATAAAGGTCTACCCTACTCAAAAAGAACCTGCAAAGTAAACCCCTTCACGTCCCTGGACCAAGATTTGCCTTTGCTGCTGATCTAAACACCTTTCTGGGGCCAAGGAGGCCTGCACAAAAAAGAGGTGGCTTGTCCCTGTTTGGAAGAGGTCTCCAAATGAAGGATATTTTTTACCGCTACTTTGTGACAGTAACTTTGTCATCTATTTCCTTGCCAGGATGAAAAACCTGCCTTTCCTCAGCAAGGGCATTGATTTCCTCAGTAAAAACTTCGCAGCACACTTGGAGCTCCTGCGGCTCTTGTGGCTTCCCCAACGTTCTCCTAAGGGAGGCAACTGGGCTTTTGTTAGACCCAGACACAGAAAACAAGGAGAGTGACCCGAAACCAGCTGTGGCTGGGATGGAAAAGCAGCAGAGGGGCTCTGCATGTCCAGCACTGCCCATCCGACCCAGCAGAGCTCCAGAACGCTCCCCTGAGAGCTCCCCCAGCACAGGACAGAGCCTGGCCCCAGGGCAGCTGTGCCTGCTGCTGGCTTGAGCACTGCAGGCCTGCTAGGAGCAAGCTCAGCCTGGGAAAGCTGGAAGGAACTCATCGAGAATGAACAGGTCCCCCTGCACCTCTGTGTGCTGGGACGCATCTATTCCACCACAGTGCAGTTCCCCAGGATTCCCACAGAAATCCAGCTCCAACAGACAGGCGGCTGCAGCCCAGCCTTCCCTGCCACTGCTGGGAGCAACAACAGGGCACCCAGGAGCAGGACAAACACTCTGGCTGGACAAACACCCACCTCAGAGGGAGGACAGACACCCCCCAGAAGGAGCTCAGGCACTGCAACCGCAGGGCTCAGTGCCAGCATCTGTGCATGCCTGCATGCAGGGGAGGGAAGGAACACACTCTGATCTGCTGAATGTGTCAGGAATTAAACCCAGCTTGGTTGGTTGGTTTGACATCCCCAGGAGAATGTGCCCAGCTGACCTGGATCGCTGACCTGAAACAGAGACTGGACAGAGCAAGAGGATAAAGTAGGGATTTATTAAAAGGCCTCAGTCGGAACCCCTGGGCAGAACAAGAGTCCAGCTGGGCCACACCCAAGGTGAACCCAAAATGGGCACAAAATGGACACCTGGTCACAAGGTCCCACACTTTGATAAGTTCTGGTCCGTTAGCATATTGGAGTTAATTTTCCAATCACAGCTTCAGGTTATGAAGCTCCATCCTCCTTGTTTTTTCTTCTTACTGCACCATTAATTTTGTTCTTGGGCCTGAAAGTTGTATTGGTTGTCCTCGGTCCCAAACTAGAAAAAGAATTGTTTTGTCTCCCTACTCTGTGAAGAGAGCTTACCAGCACTTAATGTGAAACCCAGAACAACACACTAAAACAGCAGAGAGTTTGAAAAACATAAAAGTTAAAACCTAAGGCATCAACAGAGTTCTGGTCACACCATGTTCAGCTGCTGCAGCTCCTGTGTCCTGTAGGACTCTGAGCAGGCAATGTCCAGGGATGCTCCAGTTATCATTTCACTCACAGCAACACTCAAGCTGAAGATTTGCATTTTGCCCACTTGGCTTCCCAGATGCCAAAGCAGCTTTGCTGACATACCAGGCAGTGCATAATCACACCCAAAGGCTCTCTGGTGGCAATGCCACCTCAGGAAGGAGATGGAGGATGGCAGAAGGGCTGCACCTCCATGAGAAGGTGCCTCTTCACAGGCTTGATGCACGAAGGTTAGGAAAGCTGGATCAGAGCACCAGTATTGTCACAGAATTCCAGAACAGTTCAGCTGGAAGGACCTCTGGAGGGGTCATCTGGTGCCACCTCCCTGCTCAAGCAGGGTCATCCCAGAGCCCATGGCACAGGATTGTGTCCAGCTGGGTTTTCAATATCCCCAGTGAGGGAGACTCCACAAATTCTCTGGGCAGCCTCTCCAGGAGTGAGATGAACAAAACCTCACCCTGAGGCTCTTGGTGAAAGCACACAGAAGCACAGGCCAGCCAGAGCTCTGGGGGCAAGGCTGGATTCACCTGAAGCCCACTGGAACTCTGAAGGCACACATCCTGCGTCCTGCCCAAATCCTTCCCATGGGCTCAATAACAGAAAGGCTCCCAGGAAACTGCTCTGTGTGCACCCTTTGGAGCATCACAGGGCTCAGTCCCAGGACAGAGGACTTGGTGCCTTTTCACAGCAAGCAAAGGGCTGCAGCCAGAGCAAACCCCCTCCCAGGTCAGCACCAGGCACTAGGACTCTCTTTTCCCTACTTCTGGGGCAGCCAGTGCTCCATCCTACCACCCACTGCACAATATTGCTGCAGAGCCAATGCCACAGATGTCACTAGATATACCTGGTGGCCACATGGAACAGTGAATCTGGACAAAACCTGGATGGTCAGCAGAGCTATGGGCTGGGTTTGCTGCTGACTTTCAAGCCTGAAAGAGGAACCCACCCCAAAAAAAAATGCAGAGAATTATTGAAAGAGAATGACACACCACCACCCCACCCCTCCCCAGAGGGAATGCAGCACAAAGCCCAATCAGAGCAGGCAGGAGCTTCCTCCCTGCCCAGGTACCACAGCCCAGTGTGTGGCTCCTCCTCCCTGTGCACCATTTACTGCCAGAGGGGATGGCAGCAGGGGTGACCCAGGGCCCAGGCCCAGCAGGGACCTATCAATGTCCCTTGGAGCTTCCAGACATGAAGCTCCAGCCCTGATCTGCTCCAGAAACCAGTTTCTTCCCTCTCCCCAGGAAGTAACAGGGGCCTGGACAAGAGTGTCAAGACCCCAACATCCCAAGTTGAAATTGGGATCTTTCCAGGACCCCCCCAGCCCCACAGGGGCACTGGGAGCAGGTAGAGTCATTCCAGGACAGACGTTTCATCCTGCTTTCCTCAAAGTGTTCTGAAGTGCTGAAACTTAACACAAGGCTGGACATTTCTGCTGTCAGGGAACAGGGACATCCACAAGCTGAATGCTGTCATGCTGATAGGTGGGTATCTCAGCAAAGCTCTGCCTTGGAAAGCCACCTCTGTAATAGCCAAAGATACAGGGAAATTCTCTCCTGCAAAAACACCATCCAGCCTTCCTGCTCCCCTGCCAGCTGCTCCTGGGCTGCCTGGAAGCTCCAGCAAGGATGGGTTCAGCAGGCTGGAAACAAACACATCCCTTGCCATTACAGGAGCCTCAAGAGCTCCACAGACAAAGCATCCATCTCATCTCTCCTCATCCCAGCCCTCCCTCCCCCAGGGTGAGGGTCTGAGGGTCTCATACAAACCCCTCTACCACCCCACTGTGGCTGTGCTCAGTCCTCTGGTGGGACTGAGCTCAGACTGGAGATGCGACTGCAGCAGCAGAAGGGAGGAAAAACAGCTTTACATGTGACATGTAAATAGTCAGTGCAGAGAGAGACAAATCATCTTTTCTTTCCAAGACATCAAGACCCGATTATGCAAGCAGGGCACTTCCAAAGGCTCCTTCCTCAGTGCAGCAGCCTGGGCACCCTCTGCCTCTGCAAGAGCTCCCTTACCAAGATAAGGCTCAGCAGCCGAACTTCACTAACTCACCATTAAAAAATAAAACAGAAGTGAGAAGAACAGAATGCTAATAGGAACCTCCAGGTCAAACCACCTCCCTGTCACCGGGGCCCTCCTCTTGCCAGCACATTCCTGCCACTGCTAAGGTCCCATCACTTCCTCCTCCCTCCTCAAGTTGCTCCTGGTGATGCAAATCCACCGTCTTTGTTTCTATTCTCGGAGTAAAACCAGAACCAAAGTAAATAGCAAAACAGCTCTTAGGTTTCAGGGTCCTTTCTTTTTCCATCCTTCCCAACTGACACAAGGCCATTGCTGCAGTCAAAACAAGGTGACACCCGAGCCCAGCCAGCAGCCTGTTCCCACTGGAAATGCTCCACTTAATCTCCAACCTTAACATTCCCTCGGGGATCACTGCCAGCCCCTTCCCGAGCCTTGGAGAGGGAGAGGAGCTGTGTGGGGCTTGCCAGGGACCCTGGGATGGCAGAGAGCTCTGTCCCCACCAGACCCTAAGCTGTTGGCCCTCCCCAAGGAGCTGAACCAGTGCCCCAACTCACGGTGCCCATGGGTTCCCATGTGCCAGGGTTGGCACCGTGCAACAAAGGGGGAAAGGAGAGACATGGCAACCCCAGAGGGACAGTCAGCCCTGCCCTGAATGTGCCAGTGTCCCATGGAGCAGGGTGGCACTGTCCTGCCACATCCCACTGCCAGGGAACTGCCGAACTGTCCCTGTGAGCCCCACAGGGGCTGTGGGGCAGGAGGGGCAGGTAAGGCTGGCTGTGTGCCACAGAAAGCTCTGCTCACATCGAGTTCTGGTCTGTAACGATATCCCCCCAAAGCCCCTCCTGCCCCAGCTGAGAGCAGCAATATCCAGCAAGCAGCAAACCCTGCACGAGGTGCTGGGACCTGCAGCAGGACAAGCACGCTCTGGGAGCACCAGTGACACGTCCCACCACTCACCCTGGCCACAGACCACCCTGGAGAGTGGGCAGCAGCAAAGAGGTGAGCCTTGGCTCCATGTGCAGGGAGAGCACAGCGCCCTGGCAGTGCTCACTAATGAGGGACAGTCAGATGTGACCACTCGGTGCTGACACAGTGACCCCCCAGTGCCATGGGGAGCTTTGGGAACTTCCCACAAACTCCCAGGCATAAGAAATGAGGAAACTGAGGTACAAGAGAGCTGGAAAAGGACTTTGGACAAGGACTTGGAGTGACAGGACAAGGGAATGGCTTCCTCCTGCCAGAGGGCAGGGATAGGTGGGAGATTGGGAAAGAATTCTTGGCTGTGAGGGTGGGCAGGCCCTGGCACAGGGTGCCCAGAGAAGCTGTGTCTGCCCCTGGATCCCTGGGTGTGTTTCAGGCCAGGCTGGACATTGGAGTCACCTGGGATAATGGGAGGTGTCCCTGCCCATGGCAGGGGGTGGAGTGAGACGAGCTTTAAGGTCCATCCCAACTAAAACCAGCCTGAAATCCCATGATTCAGAGGCTGAATACTCAGACCTCTGCAGCAGGAACAGGGTCAGGTAAAATGCAGCACTGCAGCCAGAGGAGAGGAAAGCTGGAGCAGCCGAGGAGCAGCAGCTGCGGGGCAGGCACATCAAGCACGGTACTGCAGAGACCTCTTGCAGCACACAGCAGCTACTGCAACCATGCTCCAGAGCTTTCCAGCACTGGAAAAACTGCCCCAGGTGATTTATGCAGCACATCCTCGGCAGGCTGCACCTGGAGAGGCTTGGCAGCAGCAGCTGATGGCACCTGGCACACACACAGTGTCATCTCCATGCAGCCACTGCAGCCAAGTGCTCCCAGTCCTACAGCTGAATCCACTTGAGTCCCTGTGAAGCCACAGCCGTGTCCCAAAGGGCTCATTCAGGCACAAGCACCTCCCTGCAGGAACGTGCTTGTAGGGAAAGTGCTCTGAAGGGTTTACAGCTCAGGCTGCCAAAGTACTTTGTTCACTGGCACGCTCCAGCTGTGCAGGAAAGGCACGTGGGGATCGCCCCATTTGCTCACAAACCTGGGGCATCTGACCCCTTACACCAAAGAGCTGCTGTGGGTCTGAGCTGTAAGAGGACAGGTTACAGCAGCCAGATTTCCCCTCTCAGATCTGGGAAACAACTGCAATGGGCTCGAGAGGAAGAGCAGAGGAACACATGTCCCAGGGAAACCAAAGGGAGCACTGCGCGTGGACTGAGGTCCCATGGGCAGCAGAGGATGGCATTTAGCACCCAATTAGTCTGGGTCTGAGCAGTGATCAGCGACCTGGCTGGATCCAGGGACCTGCTATCACAAAGCCATTCTTGCTGGCAAAGCCCAGAAGAAAGGGAAATCAGGATGACAAAACCCACCAGAGGGTGCACTTTGGGATGAACAGGAACAGCCCCAGCAGCCAGGACCTCTCTTGCAGGATTTCAAGGCGAGGAAGGGCCTGAGCAGCAGACATGTGGCCACTGTCACCATCCCAGCCAGCTGTTGGGAGGGGACCAACAGCCAAAGGCAGGTGGAGAAACTGAAGCATCCCCTCACACCAACCAGACACTGATCTGGGTCATGCCAGCACAAGTCCTCATGCTCAGCAGGATGGAGCCAAAAGCATTTGGTTTTCCACAGCTGGGCCACCAAACATCCCCAGCCCACCTTGCACTGCCAAGAGCCCAGACAGGGCTGCAGTTCCAATCCAAAAAATCTTTTTGAGTTTCACATAAGACTCCAGTCCTCCTACGAAGGAGGAATACTCACAAAATAGTGTCTCACTTATTTTAAATCACTGTGGTTATTTTCCTTTTTCACACAAACTTCACATACCAAAGGACACAGTGCACATTTTTGGTAAGTCTCGCTTATAGAAGCAGGGTAAAATTGGAAGCTGGCAAACAACTCTGCTCTCCTCCTCCTCCCCAGCCCTGCTGCTCGCTGAGTATTTGATGTTCCTTGTGCAGAAATATAAATGGTAACACGTCAGAGGCTGGAAGCTTCAAGGAATCATAGAATGGATTGGATGGCCTGTTAAAACTCATCCCAACCTCCTGCCATGTCCTGGGACACCTTTCACCAGCCCAGGTTGCTCCAGTCTGGCCTTGGACACTTCCAGGGATCCAGGGGCAGCCACAGCTGCTCTGGGCACCCTGTGCCAGGGCCTGCCCACCCTCCCAGGGAACAATTCCTAATTCCCAATATCCCATCCATCCCTGCCCTCTGCCAGTGGGAAGCCACTCCCTGTGTCCTGTCCCTCCATCCCTTGTCCCAAGTCCTTCTGCAGCTCTCCTGGAGCTCCTTTAGGCCCTGGAAGGGGCTCTGAGGTCTCCCTGGAGCCTTCTCCAGGTGAGCACCCCCAGCTCTCCCAGCCTGGCTCCAGAACAGAGGGGCTCCAGCCCTTGGGGCATCTCCAGAGGTTCCCCTGGACTTTCTCCAGCAGCTCCAGGTCCTGCTGCTGTTGGCCCCAGGGCTGGGGGCAGCTCTGCAGGTGGGGTCTCACCTGAGGGGGCAGAATCCCCCCCCTCCTGCTGCCATTGCTGGGGCTCAGCCCAGGCCATGGGAGGGTTCTGGGTGCTCATGGCCAGGGTAGGTCCAACCCACATCCTCCAAGACTTCTAAGTCCTACCCAGGATTTCTCTTAATCCATTCCCTGCCCCATCTGTGCTTGGGATCGGGATTGCCCCAACCTGGGTGCAGTGTGTTGCAGTGGGGCTTGTTGAAGCTGCTGCTCTTCTCTCTGCCAGTCTGTGGGTGCTGTAGATAGGTAGTTAAATTTAAAAAGAAAGGCCTCATAAAATCAGGCCTTGCTCTGCTAAATTAATTGTTAGTTTGTCACTTCTATGTGCAGCTAAGTATCTTGCAAGTTCTCACATGAAAACAGTCTTGGGAATGAGAGATCCTTAACATAACAAACTATTTCTGGGTGAAAAACAACTGCACCTGCAGTAAATAAGAAATCTGTCTCATGGCAATCAAAGAAAAAAAATACGTAAATTAACCAAGAATAAAAAAATTTGATACACAAGCAAAGTACCTTTTACTAACCAATGAGTGAAGTGCACGCCTTTAGTAAAAAGAAAAAAACGTATGAAATGGAATGCACTGTTAAAATAAAACCTTTTTCTGCCTTGGAAACTTTCAGTCGTGACTGTGTGTCGCAACCATCCCGACAGCAACATCCCCACGCTCCCCAGCACCGCCAACCTCTCCTGCCCAGAGCAGAGCCAGCAGAGGGAGCAAACACTGCGGGTTTGCAGGGAGAGCCCGCTGCTTCCTCACTGTGCTTGCTGCATTTTGAATCCAGGGGTTATCTCGTGGGAATTTGCATCAGTTTTTTGCAAAGGCCCAGGTCAGGACCAAAGCCAGCCTGCATGTTTTCTTGGAAAATGACATGTCAGTCTCACTATACCCACCGTGCAACAGCAGCATTGAAATCAAAGCCAAAGCCTGGTCCTCAGCTACAAACCCCTTCCAGTTTCAAGCTCAGGATCCCCCATCTTCTGTGTGTTAATTTTATATTCCTGCGCCCTCAACCTCACCAGCACTGGACCCACCTTCCTCACAGCAAACAGGAGAGGCCTCACCCACCCCAGCTCACACTGACTGTCACAGACACCTCGTTTTGGCAAAGTATTTTGGAATCACATGCTCAAAGTCACAAATGTAACTCCTCTTCTAAAAGTTTGGCAGCAGCATGCCAGAGCTTTTCAGAGAAGGCTTTTGGATGGCTCTTCTCTACCACATTTAATTCAGGGCTTTACAAAACGAAGACTGGTTGGGATGACCCACACTGTCCCCAAGCCCCTCAAGAACCCCCTCTCTACCAGCACAGCCCACAGTGCTCCCCACAAACTGCTCCTCTACCCCCTAATTCCTCCCTCAGGAGCCATCTCCCTTTGGGTGGGAATGCTGAGAGCAGCCCCACAGCATGCTGTGCTCTTCCCCAGGCAGCCCTGCTTTACTACAGGCACCACAAAGCACCAGCTGGGATGTCACAAGCTGCTGCTGTAAATAAAACCACATTCACCAGAGAAATGAGCCAGGTGCATTTTGGTTTCCAGCTCTGCTGTGCCTGCTCACTCCCACGCTAATTTGCAAAGTGGGGTGATTCACAGGGAGCCTCTTCCCAGCTCCCAGGGACTGCTCTCCAGGGAATGAGCCGCTCTCTGGCTCCAACAACACGTTATTTATCAGGGTTGGCTTTTTCTGTTCAGCACTCAGCAAACAACAGTTGGCAAGTGAGCAATGTGGGGAGGAGAGGCTGGGCACAGGAGCGACACACAGAGCTCAGACATCACCTGCCTTTGCAATTTCCTCCCTCAGGCAGTCACTGCCACTCTGCTCTGGGAGTCTGTGTGGAGGTCCAGGATGATTCTCATCGCTCTGCTCCCCCTCCTCACCAAGCACAGCTGACCTGCCTCTCACATGGTCATTTTTTCAACCTAGAACAGCTGTGGCTGCCCCTGGATCCCTGGCAGTGTCCAAAGCCAGGCTGGACGGGGCTTGGAGCACCTTGGGATAGTGGAAGGTGTCCCTGCTCATGGCAGGGTTTGGGACATGATAGTTTTTAGGGCTCCTTCCTAACCAAACTACCCTGGGAATCTATGATTCTATTTTATCTATTTATTTATTGTTATCACACTGAACTACAGACACAGCCAGGAATCTTCTGTCTGCTTGCTGATCCTTTCTGAAATCAGGTATGAGAGCGTGTGGTTCACAGCAGTGTTGGAACAGAACCCAGTCAAATCCAGCAAGGGGGGAGTGGGGTTTCACTGGCACCAGAGGGACAGGGTGAGCATGACCTTACTGTCACCACCAGCATCACACCAGAGCCTCCAGCACTGGCTGGAGGAGACAACAGGCTGCACCCAGCAGACTGGGGGAGGTTCCTGCACACTCAGGAATGAGACCAAACCACTGGGATAATGCACAGGTGGGTCCTACCTTGTCTCCAGCCCACCTGGCACCCAAAACCCAGATTGGGATAATCACACCCCATGGACTGGTGCTGCTCTGGGGTGAGGCAGTTTCTGCACTCCCCAGCATCACTGCAGTGACCACTGGGGACAGGAGGCATTTCTAGGTTCATCATTATTCACTGGAATAGGAAAACGTGGACAGGGACCTGTCAGCCAGGAACCACCAGTGAGCACCAGGTGTGACCAGGTCTCTGCCGTGCACTTGAGTTCCTCCCCTCAATGCCTCCCTTCCCAGGCTCTGCTGTCCCAATTCACCTTGTCCCTGTCATCACTGCTTTGTCAGGCAGGGATTTCCTCTGCTCAACTCATCTGTACAACTCCCAAGACAAACAGAGTCTAAGTGAGGAATTTCCTGCAGGGCACAGACATTTCATTTCAGAATCACTGCCTGGAAAAATACTGTACACAAATAACAATAATTAAAAAATAAATTAGTGCATGAGAGTACAGAGTAAAATTAATTAGTGCAGAGGCAGGAAAGCAACACAATCTTGAGTCACCTACTTGAAACCTGAAGGAACTACAGCGAGCAGAAGTGTCAGGGCAGCTGGGGCAGCACCAGGGATGCCATGGCAATGCCAAGGGCTGCTCTCATCCACCTCCCCTGCATAAAGCAGGTGACTCTCCCACGATGCTCAGGCAGCAGCACATCATTTCAGAGCACCAGAGGGGTCAGGGTAGAGCCCTCAAACCAGGCTGGGTCAGCATGTGGGACCCTGGGCACTGCTGGCTCCTCTCTTCAGAGGTGGCAGGATCTGTGCCATAACATCACAAAATGACTGGGCAATGCCAGAATGACCAGCCTAGACACAGAGAACTTGAAATTCCCGTGGGGAAAAAGGGAAGTGCACAATTCCCTCAGAGCCCTGCTGCAATTTGCACCAACTGTCTCACCAGCCACCATGAGAATGACTCAGCCCTGGTGACCTCTTTTAATGCTCCATAAGGTTAATGCTGAGATTAACAGGGTTAATTCTGCCTCTAATGGCCAGTTTTCCAGTGAAGACAAGAAGATCAGCACAGTCTGTAACTCAGCCATGTCTTGCTTCTCCTCCTCCAGCAAGGGACACTGCAGAAGGTCCCACCCCTGCTCCTGCTGGCATCTCAGGAGCCAGCTGGGCACAAAACCAAAACAGTCCCTTGGCCATCACCAAGCGACCCCAAACAACATGCCCAAGGTTTCAGAGCATGATCCAGCCTGGCCATGGTCGTTATCCCTGTCACAGCTGCAGTGAGTGACTGGGACAAGGCAGGGGACCCCAATGAGAGACAGATGTCAAAAGCAATCAGCCGCTCCCCTGTCTCCAAGACAGGAATGCTGACAGCACGACAGGCCTTGGAGGAGTTAAAAGGAAAAGCTTATTAGAGAGAAAACTCGTTCTGACAATCACAAAAATTGGAATTCATTTAAAATTCAAATTATGCAAATTCCAGTAATCTGTACGTGCAGACCCATCACACAGCAGAGCAGGACTGCAGACACACGCCACCAGCGACGTGGCTGGAGAAATCCCACCCTCCCCAGAGCTCTGGGAGGAAGGCAGGTGTGCTGGCCTCTGGCAGGCACAGAAAGAGCGTTACAGTGGGGCCAGGCAGGATTTGCAGGTGCTCCATCTGCACTGAAAGGTGCTTCAGCAGCCCTAGCAGCATCCAGCACATCACAGCCAGGGGAGCAGGGAAGCCAGACTCCAGTGTCCTCACATAAATTATAGCAAATTCTCCCTTGGACAAGCTCAGGTGCCCATGACCAGCACAAAGCCTGCAGCAGGCAGCACCTCATCATGTGGACGTGAGGTGGCCACACAGCACTGGATGCATGTGGGCAACAGCTCTGCCCCGTCACCATCCACCCTGCCACAGGAGGGTCCCACCCAAAGCCTCAAGAGCCCCTCCCCTCCCTCAACAATTCCCAAAATTCTATTTTTGGGGAAATTCGAAACCAAGCCAAGCAGACTCATCACACAGCAAAGGTGGCTCAGACTGTCAGCACGGAAAGAGCAAAGCCAGAAATCGTCACTACAGGCTGGGGAAGTGCAACAGCCCAGAAAAATGAATCCAGCTTCTCCCTAAAAGATGAGCCACTGTGATATGGCAAATTGTGCTCTCTCCTGTACGTGCTGTGCCAGGCATGAGGAGAGCAGATCCCACATGGCAGTGATTCCTCCCTCAGCCAGAGCTGGGCAGAGCCGGTGCCACACAGGGCCAGGGCTCAACACCAGCCCAGGGGAAGCTGCAACACCTCCAGCACAGAGATGGAAAGTAACTAACCCAGCCTTGGGATGACACAGAGCCCAGAACTGTTCTTGGAAATAATTTCCCTAGCCTGGCAGGATCTGTACTTTGAACTTAGAAAGCAGGCTCTGAGGCTGTGTCAGGAATGCCGGTCCTGTACTGGCCCAAGCCTCAGCCAAGCGCTGCCAGTTTGCCTTCCTCCACACTTCCTGCCTCTGCTGCAGGGCCCTCTGGAAACCCTCTCCAAGTAGGATGAGTGTGCTTTTCTCAGCAGGTCTCACAAGGTCACAGCACATGGTTGAGTCTACAGCAACAACTTTTATGTTGGAACAAGACAGGAATGATTTAGCAAGGAAGAAACAACCCCACCTCCCCACACCCTACAAGAAGAGGGAATCTGTTCCTTGACAGACAGTCAGCTCTGTGGGTATACCAAGGAAAGCTAAAGGTCCCCAAAACCTGAGTAAGTCAAAGGCCAAATCAAACTGGCCAGAGACAGCACAGAGAGGTGCTGGTGTGGCACCAAGCAGGGAGGGGGGACAGGGCAGAACCAAATTCCCTGCAGGTACCAGGACACTGTACTTAAACCCAAGTGCTTCCACACCCTTTGTGCCCATGTCCACTGCAGCACAGAGGCTGTGGGGAACAGATCCCACAGAGACACGAGAAAAACACCCTTGAAAGACAATGGTCCCCAACATCCCAGCACCCTCCTGCCCCTCCTGGGCACAGCTTGGAGCCACAGTTCGAGGTAGACAGAAAAAGCAGACAATTCCTTACCCCACAGCAGGGCTGCCTCATCTTAAACATCTCCAGCATCTTTCAGCCGCTCATCAGGTGCCCCATCCTGCTTGTGCTCATCTCCATTCCTGAGGTTTCAAGAGCTTCCTGAGCCTGAGGCAGCAGTTCCCACAGAGAATTCCGACAGAGAAGGTTCACTGGCAGTGCAGCTCCCACAGACTCACCCAGAGCACCCACTGCTGCCCCTAACAGGCTGTGAGACCGGATTGCCCCACAGGGGCAGTCAAACATCCAACAATGCAGGCACAAGCAGGGAGGGTGAGGCTCCAGACCCACACTGCCCAGCTGTGACACTGCCCAGGGACACCAGGAGAAACCCCCCGTGCGTGAGACCCCAGAGGGACCAGCCCTTCTGGGGCAGAGGAAGGCTGTGGTCCCAGAGTCCCAGCAGATGTGTCTGTGCACAGCCTGGGGCAGGGTGAGCTGTGCCTCCCCAGCCCATTCCCTGCTCCAGTCCCTTTGTACCGGCTCTCTCAGCCATTGCCAATCAACACCAAGTGCTCCTCATCACCCTGACACCTGAGCCCTCATTACAACCCCGAGCCCGTTCCGAGGCAGGGGAAGGACACCTGAACCCCGGCGTTGAGTGTCTCTGGGGGAGAGAAGAGGCAGAGCCCATGAAACATTGATCAGAGGCTCCCACAGCTGTGCTGCAGCCCTGACGCATCCCTGCTGTCCTGCCACCAGGAGCTCCCAAGGGCCAGGAAGGTCTGAGCTGCCCCAGGGACTTGGTGCTGACTCATTGTTGCCCAGGCCCTCACTGCTGGCCCCCAGCAAACCTTTGAGAAGGTGCAGTTCCTCACGGACATAGAGCTGAGGGCAGGAAAACTCATTCCCTACTTTCAGCCTTGTTCCAGTACCCAGTAGCACGCAGAGTCCAGGCCCTCATCCCACGCTCCACCCAGCTGAGCCCCAGCTGCCCCAGGCCAGCGGGATCTCGGGGGACAGGGCCCCCAGGAGAGGGGCTGTGTCACGGACCAGGCAAAGCCGAGCTGCTGCCACCACTCTGGAGCAGCCTCTCTGCCAATTCGCTAACGCTGGGCACACAAGCAGCTCTCCAAGATGTCAATGTTTTTGGGAAGCCCTGTGTGTGTGTGTGTGTGTAAAGGCAGGGGCACAGCCCGACACTCACGAACTGCCGCCGCAGCTTGGTCCTGACGCGCTCAGCCCTGCTCTCGGCCGGGTGCACGGCGTAGCCCAGGGAGCCCAGGTGGTTGTCCACGGACAGGCTCTTCCTCATGTAGAAGGAGCGGGTGCGGAAGTAGCCGAACGGGGCGTCCTCCACCGCCGTGCCCAGCTGGGGGGCCCGGGGGGGCTCCGAGCAGTCGTCCTCCAGCCGCCAGGCCTCCCCTGCAGAGGAGAAGGAGATGCCTCCCCATCAGAGCGTGACCCAGACACAGCCTACTCCTCGAGACAGCTCTGGGGATGCTCAGTGGGCATCCCTGGACCCGCTCTGGCCATCCCTCAGCCATGGGGTGCAGACGCTGGGAACTTGCCCAGAGGGCAAATCCCCACACACCCCCTGCCCCAGGCAACAGCCCCTGCACCCAGCCTGCCCATCTCAGATACCCGCAGTCCCCACCATCCTCCTGGCAGGAATCAGCCAAATACAGTCAGAATCATGGAATGAATTTTGTTGGAAGGAAGCTTAAAGCTCATCTTGTTCCAACACCTTCCACTTCATCAAGTTGCTCCAAGCCCTGTCTAACCTGGCCTCAAAGTCTTGCTTTGTGAATGGGAAAAGTGAGGCATCACAAGTGTTACGAATTTAAAAAAGGATTTTACTGCCATCTCCTCCTGCGGAAAAAAAAAAAAAAACCAAACCCCTTTATGGCATGGCCAGGAGCAAATCAACAGCCCCATGAAGGACAGAAGCCAGACCTCCCTCCTCCACCCACACTTCGCCAGCAGCAACAGGATGCAGCACTGCAGGGCTGAGGGGAGAAACCTGACTAGCACTGCAACAGCAGTGGCAGAGGACAGCCAGCACCATGCAGGGCCAATGATCCCAGGGCAGGACTGGACACACTTCATTGCAACAAAAGGGAAAACCAACAAAACAACAGGAGGTGTTCCCAGAATATCACTGCTGTGCTCTTTTTCCCTCTGCTCAGGTTGTCGCCTGCTTTTTGTTGCAAATCTCCACATCTGGAGCTGGCCCTGCCTTCTCCCCTCAGCCAAAATCACTGCTCAAGCCATGACAAACAATCAGTAAAAACATCTTCTCAATTATTAGCCCAAAAGGGCATCTCACAGGAGTGCCTCTAGGGCTCTCCCCCTCCTGCAGCCTCTGACCAAGGCAACATCCTTAGCCTCTCGTTTCTGAAAAACCCACCCCCTTCGAGCATGAAGGACCATGATCCCACTACACCAGGGCTGAGGGGCAAAATACTGCTGGGGTTTAAAGCACATCAAGGCCCTAAGCCCCAATTCAGCAGTGCAGTCCAGTTTACCCAGCAAGGCTGTGGGGTTTACATGGAATACGAGAGGCACAGGCTGGACTACAAGCCACCAGAGGAGGAGCCAGCCTACACACACTGCCAGAGGGCAGGATTAGACTGGACATTAGGAAGGAATTGCTCTTTGTGAGGGTGGGGAGGCCCTGGCACAGGGTGCCCAGAGCAGCTGTGGCTGCCCCTGGATCCCTGCAAGTGTCCAAGGCCAGGCTGGACAGAGCTTGGAGCACCCTGGGATAGTGGAAGGTGTCCCAGCCCATGGCAGGGAGTGGAACAAGATTCTCTTGAAGGTCTGTTCCAACCCAAACCCAAACCATTCCATGAAAGAGGCGACCCAGAGCGCAGCACTCCAAGCACCACATAGATTTTTCCTCTTCCTACTTTCAATTTAATAAGCTGCTGCTGCTCCTCTCCAAATGTCACCTCACACAACACAGGAACTGCTGTTTGAAAGCTGTGATTATTCCATGCACAAACACATCAATCGGCGGCAGCTCCAGACTGCCACTGTGAGATGGCATCACTCTGGGAGCGCAGCAGGGAACACTGGCACGGGGGACACGGGGGACACACGGGGATGTGCGGGGGACACATCGGGGACACATGGGGGAATCGCACGTGAAAGGAGGAACCTGTCCCCATGTTCACCTGAGATGGCCCAGCCACTGCCTGTGCCACTCTGTGTCCTCGAGACTGTCCCCTCCCAGCCTCGCAGCTCTCCCAGACCCCACAGCCCCCACTGCTCTGCTGCCCTGAGCAAGGCAGGGCCAAGGCCATGTGCTGAATGAGGAAAAGGATTCACCCGCTGGACCCACACACCTCTGGGCAGGGCACCTCACCCAAGGAGGAGGAGTTGGGTCTCAAATCCTACAGGGCAGCTGGGCCACATCTGCTTTCAGTGATCCCAGTTCCCCAAGGATTTTGCTGCTCTTGGTCTCGTCTCTCAGATACAGGAGCTGCATTCTCCAGCGCAGGCCAGGAGCTGGACCAGAGGCAGCTGCTGCCTGGCCTGCCCAAGGGATGATCCTCACCAAATTGGGTCTTTCCTCCCCACACACAGAGAGCCACCACAGGACCTTGTCTACTCCAAAATGCTTTTCTACCTGCTGAAGGAGCCCGTCCTGACTGGTACCAAACACGTAAATCAATGATCAGTCCCAATGATCAAGCCCACTCTTATCCAATAATGAGGGAATGGTTTGGGTTGGAAGGCACCTTAAAGCTCATCTCATTCCATTCCCTGCCATGGGCAGGGACACCTTCCACTAGCCCAGGGTGCTCCAAGCCCCGTCCAGCCTGGCCTTGGACACTGCCAGGGATCCAGAGACAGCCACAGCTTCTCTGGGCAACCTGTCCCAACTTCTCTCCATGCCGATATCCAGCAGCCCAGCTCTTACTCACAAATCCTTATGGGAATCCTGCATTCCCTGTCAGCATCCCAAGCCTCCATAACCTGCAGCATCACATGCTGCTCCATTCCCACTGTGCTGTCCAAACGTCCCACCCTGTCGGCAGTGCCATCTTTTATTTTTTTCCTCCAGGACAGCATCCGGACAGCCTTCATGAGCAACTAATTACCAGTTCCTACTTCAGCCAGGAAAAGAGCATTTTGAAGGGAAAGAATGGGTCTGGGAAGCTCAGCACCCACAGGCTCAGCTTAAAGCTCAAGCTCTCCTCTTGGCATCTCCAGCACCTTCCAGCCACAAGTAAAATAAGATCTTAAAAAGGCTTCTTCTGTGCACTCGGCATTTACATGACTACCACTGTGCAGGGAGGGCTGTGCAGGGAGGGTTTGCTCCAGGAGAGCTGTTCCATGGAGCTGTTCCATGGAGCTGTTCCATGGAGCTGTCCCATGGAGCTGTCCCATGGAGCTGTTCCATGGAGCTGTTCCATGGAGCTGTTCCATGGAGCCGTCCCATGGAGATGTTTCATGAAGAGGTTCCATGGAGCTGTTCCATGGAGATGTTCCATGGAGCTGTCCCATGGAGATGTTTCATGGAGCTGTCCCATGGAGCTGTCCCATGGAGCTGTTCCATGGAGCTGTTCCATGGAGCTGTTCCATGGAGCCGTCCCATGGAGATGTTTCATGAAGATGTTCCATGGAGCTGTTCCATGGAGATGTTCCATGGAGCTGTCCCATGGAGATGTTTCATGGAGCTGTCCCATGGAGCCGTCCCATGGAGCCGTCCCATGGAGCCGTCCCATGGAGCTGTCCCATGGAGCTGTTCCATGGAGCTGTTCCATGGAGCTGTTCCATGGAGATGTTTCATGGAGCTGTTCCATGGAGATGTTTCATGGAGCTGTCCCATGGAGATGTTTCATGGAGCTGTCCCATGGAGATGTTCCATGGAGCCGTCCCATGGAGCCGTCCCATGGAGCCGTCCCATGGAGATGTTTCATGGAGCTGTTCCATGGAGCCGTCCCATGGAGCCGTCCCATGGAGCCGTCCCATGGAGATGTTCATGGAGCACAAGCCTGTCTGCACTCCTGAGACGAGGTGTCTGCAGCAGAAGGTGAGGTGCTGGCAGTGGGTCTGACCCACACAGCAGCATCTCCCCAGGGTCTTACAGCAGCCCCACTCCCTTCCTCCGCCTCCAGCACAGCTCCCTGGAAGCACCAGCAGAGCAACTGGGGACCTGCAGGTGTGCAAGGGAGCTCGGGGTGCCATGTCCTTTGTGGTGGAGGCGGCAGAGCCTTCCCACAGGTCTCCTCCCATTCCAAGACCCACTCTAACAATTTGGTGGGCTGAAGGAAAACCCACAGGTCCCACACCTGGAAGCAGTGGCTCAGGTGCTGCAGAACACCCAGGAGCTCTGTCATGACAAGAGTGGCAGGACGGGCTCAATGATGTGCAAAGATTCACTCTGTGCACAACTTCTGGAAGAATTAGTAGCACCAGGAAATGAAATGCAGCCTGCAAAGCATCAGAATTAATCCAGGGTTTGGACAGCTGCTCTGCTGAGCAACACAGGGATCTGACTGTGAGAGGGATAATTAAAGAAAAAAACATAAAAATAAAAAAAATCCAAGGGTGCCGTCTGAAGGGAGCTGTTTTATAAGGATTTTATTCGGCACTGGACTGTCAGCCCTGGCTTCCAAGCCTTATCTTTGTTTCAGTGTTAATAATCCTCTTTCTCATCACTTTTATAGTCCCAGCGTGGTTCTGCTGGCACCAAAAGCACTGAAACGCTTTGGCCATCAGCAGCTTTGCCAATAAACTTGCTCAGAGCAGCTGGCCCAGTCGTATTAGTATTTCATCAGGATCAGCATGAGAGTAGAAGAACATGATAAAAACCCTCAGGGCTGACCCAAAGGCCACACGCAATGCTAGGCTGGGAGCATTTGAAAATCTCCAAGGCCTGGGCTGTGGGAAGAGCACAGTGATGATGCTCCTGCCACTGCTCCTGCTGGGGACCAGCTACCAGTGCCCTGAAGCTGCGTTGTGGAGAAGAGGCACCTGGGCCTGTTGCATTGGCTGAGGAGGCCCAGGGTGGTACCTCATCCCAGCAGCCTCAGGCAGAAGGCTCCGAGTGTCACCTCCCCACCTTGGGTGGCTTCTGACAACCAACTCTTTTTCACCAGCATAATATGAAGGATGGGGAGGTTTAAGTACCAAGCTCAAACAAAGATTCAACCAGGGCCAAAAACCCCAAAAGCTCAGCAAGCAGGGCTATTTTCAGAGCAGAATAAACTCCCCGTGGGCTGGAGCTGGATTTGGGCCCCGGGAGAAGCAGGAAAGCTTTGCTGGGATGCTGCAGGGGCAGAGAGGGGTGGGCACTCACCGGCAGAAGGGACCGTGCAGCCCCTCTGGCCCTCGGGGGTCGAGTGCTCCTGCTCCTGGAGGGGCTTCTGCTCCGGCATCTCGTCCCTGAAGGCCGCGGGCTCGAGCAGGGGCAGCCGGCTCAGCACTGGTGACTGCGGGATGCTGGGCAGCGTGCGCGCCTTGGCCAGCAGCGGCCGCTGCGGCTGGCGGTCCAGGGACCTGCGGGGACAGAGCACAGCGCAGGGTCAGCGGGGGACAGGGGGGGACAGGGGACAGGGGACAGGGGACAGGGGACAGGGGACAGGGGACAGGGGACAGGGGACAGGGGACAGGGGACAGGGGACAGGGGACAGGGGACAGGGGACAGGGGACAGGGGACAGGGGACAGGGGACAGGGGACAGGGGACAGGGGACAGGGGACAGGGGACAGGGGACAGGGGACAGGGGACAGGGGACAGGGGACAGGGGACAGGGGACAGGGGACAGGGGACAGGGGACAGGGGACAGGGGACAGGGGACAGGGGACAGGGGACAGGGGACAGGGGACAGGGGACAGGGGACAGGGGACAGGGGACAGGGGACAGGGGACAGGGGACAGGGGACAGGGGACAGGGGACAGGGGACAGGGGACAGGGGACAGGGGACAGGGGACAGGGGACAGGGGACAGGGGACAGGGGACAGGGGACAGGGGACAGGGGACAGGGGACAGGGGACAGGGGACAGGGGACAGGGGACAGGGGACAGGGCGGGGGCTTTCAGGAGAGGGGAGAGGTTCCTCAGGCCAGGACCCCTCTGTGACTGACCCCTCTCAATCTGTTCCTGTTCCCTGGGAGCAGAGCCCGACCCCACCCCAGCTGCCCCCTCCTGTCAGGGAGTTGTGCAGAGCCAGAAGGGCCCCCCTGAGCCTCCTTTTCTCCAGGCTGAGCCCCTTTCCAGCTCCTTCAGCTGCTCCTGGGGCTCCAGTCCCTTCCCCAGCTCTGTTCCCTTCCCTGGACTCACTCCAGCCCCTCAGGGGCTGTCTTGTTGTGAGGACCCCAGAACTGCCCCCAGGACTGGAGGTGCCTCAGCAGGGCCCAGCACAGGGGATGGTCACTGCCCTGCGCCTGCTGCCACACCATGGCTGGTACAAGCTAGGTGCTATTGGCCACCTGCCCACCTGGGCACACCTGACTCAGCATCACACTGCAAAGCCTTCTCCCCTGGCCAGGTACTGTAACTAGGATTTGCATCTTGAGCTGAAAGGCACAAGCAGCACAAAAAGAACTCAAGGCCCCAGCCCACCTCAAACCTCCCAGATAATCTGAGTTAATCAAATAAAGAAACCAGACAGTTCAAGACTGAAGGGATAACAATTTCCTTTGAGACAGTGAAACCCCCGTCAAACATCATCCACAACACCAGAGAGGGATTTGAGGTAGCAAACAGGTCACTGGACAGGTACTAGGGAAGGTACAGACTCCAGAAAGGCTGACTCACACAGCAGAGGCAGCAGAGGTCCACAGGGTGTCAGGGACATGAATTCAATGTCTCTGCCAGGTCAAAACTCAACTGAGTTTGAAGCTGGGGCTCCAAATCTGCAAGGGTGACCAGGACACAGGTCCATGTGCCACCATGACCACACAGGTCCATGTGCCACCATGACCACACTGCCACCTCTTTCCAAAACCCAGAGGCAGCCCAGGCCTGGAGGGGAGCATGGCTCCCTCCTCCTGCTCCAGCACAGAGCCACGGGATGGTCCTCAGGGGTGACACTGGCCCAGGCCATGCTCCAAGGACCCCAGAAACAGGAAAAGCAGTAAAAAGGAGCAGAGGCCAGCACTCCTGTGGAGTGTCCTGTGCTGAGAGTCACCCCAAAGCTGTGCCTTGTCCCCTGCTTTCACTGAACCCACAGCTGAGCCCTAACGAGCTCCCCAGCACACCCCAAGGCTGTTCCAAGATCACAGAACCACAGAATGCCTTGGGTTGGAAAGCACCTTTAGGATCATATTCCAACCCCCTGCCATGGGGAGATCTCATAATGATGGTACAGATACCTCAAATTTCCATGTAAAATTCAATTTTTCACTGCTTATGCTCATTTGTTCTTCTACCAATATTAACCTTTAGCTTAAATAATTATCCCCCCTCTACGGTGTTTGCTCCCATGATTAATTTCCATTGTAATGAAGTCCCAGCCCCTTTCTGCCTGCATTTTTCAAGGCTGATTAATGAAAGTTATTTCAGTCTCCTCTCACAAAATTAGCTTTCATTTCCCCATGGGTGGAAACCCCTCACTACCCTTCCTTTATCTTCGACTCAGCTTTCTCCACCCACCCTGGAGCATCACAGAATCCAAAGATGGTTTGGGTTGAAGGGATATGAAAACTCATCCCACCCCACCCCCTGCCATGGGGCAGGGACTCCTCCCACTATCCCAGGCTGCTCCAAACCACATCCAGCCTGGCTTTGGACACTTAGAGAGATCCAGGGGCAGCTGCAGCTGCTCTGGGCACCCTGTGCCAGGGCCTCAGCACCCTCCCAGGAAACAATTCCTTCCCAATATCCCATCCAGCCCTGCCCTCTGGCAGTGGAAAGCCATTCCCCATGTCCTGTCAGTTTATGCTATTGTTCCCAGTCCCTCTCCCACTCTCTTGGGCCCTCTTTAGGCCCTGGAAGGAGCTCTGAGGTCTCCCTCAAGCTTCTCTTCTCCAGGTGAACACCCCCAGCTCTCCCAGCCTGGCTCCAGAGCAGAGGGGCTCCAGCCCAGTGTTCATGCACACCTGAGCTCCTGGTGCAGACAGCAGGGCAACCCCGCTGCCTCCCTGAACGTTCCTCCACTGAATTCTATCCTATTTCACACTCCAGTGCCCAGGGTCACACAGGCAGATGATGCCAGGGCTCCTGACCCGCAGTGCTTGCCTGTCAGTGTGACATTTGTCACGACAGCCCTTCACTGCCAATGGGGACGTGGCAGCAGCTCCTGAGTGGTGCCAGTCTGAGGTCACACAGGAGAGCAGGCACAGGGCCAGAGCGGTGCCACAGCGCCCTGCAGCCACCTCCCAGGGACGGTGACACCAGGGCCTGGGGCACAGGGACAGCTGGGGCAGAGGGCAGGAGCAGCAGGAACGGCAGGAGAGGGCAGGAGTGGGCAGGAG
>VYXF01002740.1:274691-288868 GCA_013397295.1 Polioptila caerulea | reverse complement strand
GGGGGAGGGGGGGCAGAGCTGGTGGGAGCGGTGGGAGTCCTGAACCCCCCTGGGTCCCCAGGGATGAGATAGGAGCAAGGTGGGCAGGGAGAGAGCCCGATGCCTCTGGGCAGGAGAGCCAAGCAGGCACCCTGGGCACAGAGGAACATCCTCTACGGAGATTCCTTCACCAGTGGAGACCTGCTGGGAACTGGTGAGGCTGCAGGAGGATGGAGGTGACCTGGCCAGGTGGGCAGCCAATGAGCTCATAATGATGCTTGATCCCACGAGCTGAGCCAAGCTAACAGGACCAGAGTTTCTTCCCAAGACAGGGGAAAGCCAGGGATATTTTAGTCTGATCTGGAAGAAACACCTGTCCCTTCCTGGCAGGAGGTGCTGACTCAGTAAAAAACACACATTGATACCCAGTTCTTGGTGCTGCAGGATGGCAAATGTCCTGTCTCCCGTGGGTTTGCCTCTTCTTTTTCCTGCCCATCCTGCAGCCTTTGTGCGTTGGTGAGCACAAGGATGTGTCTAAACAAGGTCAATCGACACCAGAAATTCTCTCTCTGCTCTCCCAGGCTCAGAGCAGGGAGAGAGGTGCTGAGGTGCTCAGACATGGGTGAGCAGGTCCAAAGGGTAAGGTCAGTGTGGTGGGAGTTTTTGGACAGCTGACCCAGAGGAGCTGGGAGCTCTGCCTAGTCTCCGACAGAGCAAGGACAGAGCCCAAGCAACTTAAGTCCAGTCTAACCCACCTGGGGGATGACTGATGTGCTTGTCTAGTGATGCCAGGGACTTGTAAACTGCAGCACTGTGGGGGGAGTGGGGAGGATGGGATGTTCTCTCTCATTTAGGTGAGGGACTTAATTACTGCAGCCAAGGCAGCTTCCAGCCTGGAGCAGGCCCAGTACAGGGAGTGGTCCTTCCTCTCCAGTGGCCTGGCTCCAGGAGCCCTTCCAATTCTGCCGAGAGGTGGTTGGGTCATGCACTAGGAGATCATCTCTTTCCTGCAGCTGGGTGGGGGTGTCAGGGAAGGACAAAATTCTGGAGAGGCAAAGAGGATCAGGGTGTCCCACGTCTCTTCAGAAGTGGGGCTGAGGTTGGGATATGGCTGCTTTGGGCAGTCCCATCAGGGTTGCTCAGGCTTCCAAGCATGTGGCTGAGGAAAGCGTGCAGAACTGAAGCAGTGGCAGCCAATTCCCACATGGGGAGCTCCAAAGCAGCTCCCAAGCCCTCTGATTGGGTTGGAGAGCAGCAGGCACATCCATTTTCTGGAGGCTGCTGCTCCCTGCTGTGTGCAGAGATGACTCAGGAGCAGGTCAGGTAACTCCTGGTGCCAAACTGGTGATGAAGGTCAGACAGTCTGTGTGAGGCTCTGCAAGGTGAGACAGCACGAGACACGAAACAGCGACAGACGCAAAGAGAGGAGGGTGCAGGGCATCGCCTCTCTAGAGGCCACCACGGGCCACCCACACCAGTTTGCTGAGTGATGCCGTGGGAAGGGCTGCACAGCACATCACCTGAGCTTCTGGTGACATCTCAGACTCTAGGGACTACCCACGCACTCAGCCAGGTGCCAGCTGGCTCCCCAGCACAGCCCAGGCCCTTCCAGTTATGGCAGGAGAGGTCTGTGGGAAGCACTCAGGGGTTTGGCTGCTGCGTGTGGCCACCAGATAACTCTGAGCTGAGGCTGGCCTGGCTGCATTTGGAAGAGCCAGCTGGAGCAGTTCTTGCACAGGCAGGGAACAAGTTGTGTTTGTCCTGCCTGGATATTCCAAAAATTTTGTGAGGTGCATGGGAGAAAGGAGGGGTGCAAGAACATAATCAATGACTCCACTGGGGATCCAGCATTAATACAGGGATCAGGGAGGGAATGTTCAAAAAGCAAATGAGGAACATGTGGAGGACATGGCACTACCTCACAGTCTCTGACTGACCATTTCTGCTCCAATCATCTTCACCCTTGTCTCAGCCACCTCATCCTCCTCAGCTGGGAGGGCTTGTGATACCCCAAGGAATGCAACTAACATGCTTGTGAAAAGTGCTGGCCTGGACTTACTTTCCAGTGCATCCAGGTGTCCATGTACATCATGGCCTCAACTTCCAGGGAAGCCTACTCATAACAGAGATGCAGGAGTATGAGAACTCATGCCCTGGAGAACGTGCTGGTCAGGCACAGGGGTGCCCAATGCACACTGGACAGTGCTCTATGCACCAGGAGATCCTCTCTGACAAGGGCAGTGTGAGATGCTTCAGAGTGAGACACAGCTTTTGACATAAACCACTGCCAAGGGATCTTTCATAGAATCACAGGATGGTTTGGGTTCAATGGGACCTTAATGGTCATCTTGTTCCATCTCCCTTGCCATAAGCAGGTACACTTTCTACTAGACCAGGTTGCTCTAAGCCCCATCCCGCTTCCTGCCCATCACCCAGCTAGGAGCATTTTACACATGGAAAAAAGGTTCAACACTCATCCAGGCTCTGGGTTGGATTTTTTTGCCTCTGGTGGAAGGCAGCATATGTGATTTTTTTATTCTATTATTCTGAAAAGAGTGCTTTGAGTGTTTTCAGTCCCCACCAAATTAAGACACATTTTGTTGATCCCATGGAGCTCATATCCTGTGGCAGGGATCTTCTGAGCAATCACACAGTGTGTGAAAGTGAATCCCTAACAAAAAAGATCAGAAATTGCATCAGAAGACCTCGAACATCCCCTGCTGGGGGCATGCAGAGCCTCTCTGAGAGCAATAAACGCTGCTGACATTTTGCCGTGTGTGATTCCATCAGGATGTGGGAGGCTGAGCAGGGCCAGAGTGCCAGGTGCTGTGCTGGCTGACACACACACGGCAGGATCTGCTTCCCCTGGGCGGGATCTGAGCAGGGCACTCTGATCCATGCCAGGTGCCAAACGCAGAGTGCCTAATGCTTCCCAACAGCCCCCTTCTCCCCCAGCCTCGCAGCAGCCTCTGCATCACCCTTCTCTCAGCAGCTCCCAAAGCGTCGCTCCGTGCAGTTGCATGCGTTTTTTCCCTTGGCTCTCCTCCCCTTCCTCTGGCAGGCCTGGAGCTGCTGAGAGGAGCAGCTCCTTCCTGGACCTCCTAAAGATGGGTGGAATGGGTTACTGCAGGCAGCTACAGAGGTCTCTGGGCTGGTCAGGGATGTTCTCCTTGCACTCCTGCATCCATGCAGACCTGGGGGGACAGGGACAGGATCCTGCAGAACTGGAGCCTGTAGCAGGGGATGGGAGAGCTGTAATTGCGATCCCAGTGGTTTCCACGCTCCTGAGATGGACTTGCAGCAGCTCCTGGAGATTTCTGGCACTGGCCATGTCCCTGTTGGCTGCGCTCCTTCTGCTCTGGGGCCGCTGTTTGCTTATCTAGAGCCATGATTTAACACAGACGCAGGAACTCACACACTCTCTCCCGGTCTCTTTCAAATTACTTTATTGCTTCCTGTCAACCAGCCGAGCATATCCTGTTAATATACAATCCCCAACGAGCCGTTTTCACAGCGTAATCCCCCTCGGGCAGATAACACGGCTCAGCTCCCGCAGGATGCCTGGCTCTGTCTGAGGATGCAGGATCCCAGCACTGGGCAGGTATTTTCCAGCAAAATGGGGCTGCTGCCGTTGTTGTTGTTAAAGATAAACTTCAGTGCTGTGAGAGACGATGGCTTGCTGCCAGTCTTGTGTTATCCCATCCCCTGGAGACCTTGCTCAGCCAATACCAAGTGCTGTCCCATGCTGGATGGCAGTGAGGGTCCTGGTGCTGGAACCTTTCTCCCAGCTCTCCCATCCCTGCTCCTGAGAGTCCTGCTCCAGAGATACATCTTTATCCACCTGCTGCAGTGGGACAGCAATAGAATCATAGAGTCACAGGATCATTAAGATTGGAAAATACTTCCAAGATCATCAAGTCCAACTTTTGACTGAATGTCATGCCCACTAAACCATATCCATGTCCACATCCATATAACTTCAGGGACTGCAGGTTGTTCCTTTTGCTGCTGTACAACCTGTGTCCCAGAGAAGGTCAGTTCAGGGGATACCCATAAATCCTGGAGATGGCAGTGGAAACTATACTGGGCCTCTGGTCCAACCTCCTGCAATGTCATCAGCACTAGGTCAGGGTGGATGTGGCAGGTCCTGGAAACCTTCTAGGGGATTTTCTGCAACCCCAGGTTTCCCTACACTGAATGAGGGTTGGAGCTGACAGTGCTCTACTATCTGCCATGAGGTCTTGTGGACCTCTCAACACCACTTGGAATGTCCAAAGCAGGACATCTGCCACCGGTTGCTATTTTAGGTAACCTGCTGTGTTTCTCCTACATGTTTCTGCTCCTCCCTGCTCAGGTCCCTTGCTAAGACATCTATGTGTCCTGACACTGCATTTGTAGGACATTCATGCTTCTCTGCCCTATCTGGTCTCCTTCAGCCTCCTCATGGCCTTGCTCTCTAACCCTGATGTCCAGCTGCTGTGCCAGATGAGCCTGTGTCCGCAGCAGAACACTAAGAAAATCCCTTTCAGAGAATATCACCGTGATTTTTGGTTCTGTGGTGTGGAAGTGTCCTGAAGATCAGGTCACCGGGGAGCCTGTGCATCTCTGTCCTTGTGCTGGGTGGTCCTGCTGCTCCTGGGCTGCCTGTTCTGCACAGAGGCACGAGGACAGATGGAGGTGGCTTTGCTGTGGAGGGACAGACACCAGGGCTACGGAATGTGCATGCAGCTGGGCTTTTGGGCTGCTTCAAAAGCAAACAAAATGGGCAGATGATAAATTTGGCTTCATGATTCACCCTGTTCCTCTCAGCACTGCAGACACTGCAAGGCACAGTAGCTCAGACCCAGACAGCATCCTTTCTCCCTGGGAGCAGAGACCTGTGCTAAACCTCCCTGACAGGATTCACTGCATCTTCTATGGACATTTCTTCAGCAAATGCTGGGATTTCAGGACTCTTGGGGCTGTTCCCACTTGGCCCCTGGTTGCCAGCTAAAAGCCACTGTTGCTGTCTCTCCCTTATCATCCTCCATTGGCCCAAGGAAAGGGAACATGTATAGCCACATGATGCAGCTGTAGAATGACATATGACTGTATTTTTGTGGTTCTATTTCCCAGGTTTTCCTTCACTCCTGCCCTCAGAACTGTTTTATTGTCAGAAGTGGTTCCTGGAAGTTGAGGACAATCTTGGTGCTGGTTGTTGGTTTTACTACCAGCTGGATCCTGCCCTCAAGTACTTGTGATTCTCTCTACACTTAACACCTCATTAGCTGGAACATCCACTTACAGAGCACAGCTTTGCTGTCTGAAAAGAAGGAAAATCCTGTTTGACTCAGACGTTACACAGATCACTTATCTCAGAGACATCTGAACAGCCGGGCTTGGAAATTGAGTCCAAATTAAAAACCAGTTGAGAAGAAGTATCTGTCCTCCCAGGTAAATCACGGGCTGATTTATTTCCTCCCCAGTGTTCCTGCTGAGCAATCCATTCAGCACAGCACCAGCCCAACTCATCCCTGCCTCAATATCCCAAAGAAGGCTTTGTGCTCGCTGTGCTCCAAGGGCTGGAGCACCCACAGTCACCCATCAACTCCCCTCAGAGCTGCCTCCTGCTCTCCCCTCTCACAGGGCCGTGTGCCAGCTCCCTCAGCTCTAGCTGGAGTCCCCATCCCAACACCGGCATAGCAACTCCCGCTCTTGACATTCCCAGCTCTTCAGACAGAACAAAACACACCTCGAGAAAGAAAAAGGCAAAGTAAACTCAAATTAAAGACCTCTAGGGTGCATGAATGCGACTGTCAGGGATGTGCTGGAGGTCCCCATCCTGCACTGGTGCCATGTTGATGGCAGGGAGCTCCTGGAGTGGCTCAGATGTGGCAGATGTTGGTTCAGCCCAAGGGACAAGTCTCCAGCATCCACAAAATCTCTCGAGGGGCCAGGAAGAATTTTAACAGAAGAAAGGGGACAGGCTGGGGGACTGTAGGAGTACAGGAAGATCTGTACTGATGACTTTCCAGCTGTTTTAATTTCCATGAATATCCCTGTGTGTTCTAAATTCCTGGATCTCCATTCTCCGGACTTTTCCAGCCTGCACTTGAATCCCTGTGAGTTTTGTGTCCTCAGCTCTGCTGAGGACATCAACAGTTCATTTCCAATCCGTGTGAAGAATCACCTCCTTTGATCCCAAACCCCAATCTTTTAGACCCTGGCCCTGGACTTCACACAAGTGTCATCTGATGGCTTTGGTTTATTCCTGGGATAAGACAGAGAAGGGAGCAGCCTTGTCACTGTGCAAGTGAAATTATGGTTGTTTTCCCTATGGCATCACTTATCCTTTGTCACTTCCTTGCTCATCCCTGTTCCTGCCACTTCTGGGGCTGTTGGACATGACAACTCAGACCCTGCAGGACAGGCTGGTGACCTCCCTCTGGTTACTCTTCTCTGCAATCATCTCTTATGCAATGAAAATGACAAGGAACTCCCTTGACTCCCCCAGGCTTCCTGCTTTCCTTAACAAACTTTTGGCAAGGAACTTAAAGGAAAGCCTTTGGAACCCCCAGCAGATGCCAGGAACAGATGGCACTGACCGTGTGTGTTCGGCCACTCTGGAGGGCTCTGAAGGGTTGTGGAGTAGGATTCCCCTTTGGAGAAGCCCCACGGACTTTCCCCTGGCAGAGAGCACTTACCAGGGGTCTTCAGCTGCCCTCTAATACATGGGGTTTATGTCTCCCAGGGACTTTTCATATGGCCACCACAGCACCCCTCAAGGTACCCCATGCCCTCCTGGTGCCAGGACAGGATGGTAAGGGCTCAGGAGCAGGAACACCTCAGTCAGTGCAGGGGGAATCAGCAGTCCCAGGTGCTTATGAGAATCCACAAAGGAGCACTCTGGGAGAAATTCCACAGGGATCTAGCAGGATGCTGATCCCAGGTGGACCAACGGGATTCCAGCAGCTGCAAGGACCAAGTCTTCGGGGGAAATCTGCAAAAAGTCTCCTCAATGGGCCACACTGCAGGGCTCAATGAAAGGATGATCTTTTTGACCACCACTGTTCCCTGTGCCTGGGGTTCCTGGCAAGGACCTGTGCCATGGCCTCTCCACCATCACTGCTCCATCCTGGCAGTGCCACGTCAGGGTGCCAGGAGTCACCGGAGCACGTTTTTTCTGGCGGTTCCTTTGTGTTGCCAGGTCAGCAACCAAAAGGGCAGCTGGACAGGCTGTTCCAGGGTCAGACATGCTCCATCCATGTTGGTTAACTGGGCAGTGCTTCCTCCCATTCTCTGCCAGAGTCATGGGCATGGTCCTGCTCCTGTGTCATGGCCAGCTCTCCTCAAGTCCTGAAGGGATGTGTCTCCGGCCTCTTCCCAGTCCCAAAATGGCCCCCACAAGCCTGCTCACTTTTTGACTACAAGCCCCTGCCTTTCTCTCCTTGAAGATGTGCCCCCCACCTCCACAGTGCTTGTGCATAATAAGCGCTGCCTTTCCCTTCCTACCACGCTCCTGCCCCTGTAGCCCTGTGCTTCTTCACCACACCCCATCTTTCTCCCTCAGATGTCCCTGGGCAGGAGAGCTGAGGGTGTTCAGCCTGGAGAAGGCTCCAGGGAGACCTTACTGCCACACAGTATCTGAAAGGAGACTGGGGGAAACCTGGAGAGGGACTTTGGACAAGGCATGGAGGGACAGGACAAGGAGGGATGCCTTCACACTGAAAGGGTTAGATAGGATACTGGAAAGAAATTCTTCCCTGTGACAGTGGTAAAAGGACCTGGCACAAGCTGCCCAGAGAAGCTGTGGCTGCTCCATCCCTGGAAATGTCCAAAGCCAGACTGGATGGGGCTTGGAGCAACTTGGCATAGTGAAAGGTGTCCCTGCCCATGGCAGAGGATGGGATATGGTTTAAGGACTCTTCCAATCCAACCCATTCTCTAATTCCATGATTCTATGATACTCTGCTGCTAGAGATTATTATTTTCATGAATCTTCAATAAAATAAAAGGTAAGCCAGTCAATATAAGTGTCAGGAGCCTGTCCGTGTATTTGCTATCACTCTGCAGGAATTGTTCCAATTCAATCACATTTCGGCACAGACCTTAATGATATGGATATTCCTAGACCCAAGGGGAGAATGGGAAGTGCTAATCATAGAGCATGAGCCCTGCTCCTGCTGACTCCATACTTCGGGGGGGTGGGTTGCCTGCACAGAGCCCTGCTATCTATGTGCCACCACATCTCTCATAGCTTGCTTCCCTTTGGAAAGACCTGGATAGAGTCGTAGAGTCATAGACTGAGTTGGAAGGAATTCTAGAGACCACCCAGTTCCAACCCCCCTACCATGGACAGGGACACCTCCCGCTCAGGGCTCCCCCACTCAACCTGGCTGTGACAACCTGTGTGTTTTCCACCCTTCTGCTGTGGAAGGAGATGTGGTTGCCTCCTTCAGGTCTGTCTTTCTGTAGCGCCTCTGAGAAGGAATGAACAGTTTCACACCAGGCCGTTGCCTCTGATCCTGTATTTGCCTTCTCGTAAACCTCTGCCACGTCAGAGCACTGGGGGATTTTGCTCATGAGTGCCTTAAATGTAACACATAATGTTACATTTTTTTCATAAGCATTTGCAAAGCTCCTATATTTAACACCAGCATTGACAAAACCCAGGTTGTTTTCTCCCTGTTTCCCAGTTTCCCATTAAATGCCATTTCAGCATTCTCAATTTCAAGGATGTTACCCTGTAATTTTATAGTATTAAACACAGACCTGAGTTTGACTTTTCAGGTTTTCTACCTTCCTTTGAACAACTTTAAAACTATTTTCTGGAAGACTTCTGGACCTTGCATTCCCTGCCACAAAATAGCTTAGGTTACATCCTTTTCTTTTACAAACCTTTACAAATGACAGCAATTAAATTGAGCATCCTTTTATGTCGTTACCCCTGTCAGTAGGTAATGCCTGGCAGTTTTTCATCACAGGTTATCTCCTGGGCAGATTTATTCTCTAACGTTGTTATTTCTGGCTATAATCAAGGACTAAAATGAAAATGTTTTCCAGAATACAAACCCCATCTTCTGCCAGTCATGCCTCATGGCTGTAAAGTATTTTGGATTAAGTTTCTATATATAACATGATATTCTGGTGATGGTTCCACCTTTTCTTTGCTATATATCTAAATAGCCTTTTAAAATGTATTTTTTTGAAATATACAGTAATAGTTTACAGACTTGATTGTCACATTTCTCTACATTCTGGAAAAGTAGTGGTACTCAGTCAAAGGTTGGACTTGATGATCTTGGAGGTATTTTCCAACCTTAATGATTATATACGTTTAAAAATCAGGAAATCCTTGGTTTTATTTTAAATATATATATATAATATATGGTTTTATTTAAATTTGCCTTCTTTTTATAATTTTTTCCTTCCTGCCTATGGTCCTGCTTATTTACCAAAACCAATTTTTCAAGAAGATCTGACATCTTTGCAGGCCCCAAGAAGATACTTTTCTGAACTTTATTTTTCCAAAAATTTCTTTTAATTCCAAACCTGGATTCAAATTATCTGTTGAACAAAATATCCTAAATTTCCTACTCAATTCTACAGTTCTAAATCTATTTTAAATGCTTCAAAAGTGCCTCCTCTCTTTAATTTGTTCCCATGGCTACCATTCAAAAGTTTCATTCATTTTCAGAGCGGAAAACTCTCCAAATCGTTACTGCGATCTACCAGTTGACTTTTCCTTCTTAATTTAGCTGAAGGCTCTAAACCCTCGGACTATAGACACTGCAACAGCAACAGAAACAGGGTTACCTTCCGCTCCTCGATCCTCGATCCTTACTGCAGTCCCTCCCTGCAGAGATTAAATCCTCGCTCGGAGCTTTTCTGTGGATCTGCCTCGTTCCTGGGGGTCGCAGCGCAGGACTGTGCTCGGCTGCCCAGTGCCATCCTCGGACCTTCCTACTCTCTGTTTCACCCTTCCTGGTACCAGGGATCTCGGGGTTCGCACACACAGGAATCCCTCACGGAGAGAGCTCAGAAATGCCAGAGAGAGCTGAAGGGGAGAGGGAGCCGCTGGTTCTCCCTCCGCAGGTCCCTGCAACAGGATAAACAGGTTGAGTGAGGTGGGACTGTCCAATGTCACGTCTGAGCACGAGCCATCCAGGGCCAGGTACCCTTACCAAACATACAGGGATGTAAAAGGTTAATCTTTGTTTAACTCCGTGCAGAGAAACCTCCCCACAGTGTCCCCGGTGGGGTGAGGAGGGCGGGGGCTGAAGCTAACGCCTTCTTGAGTGGTGGCTAGTGACTGGTGTAACTGGTAAAGGTACTCGTTTGCTCTGGGTTGATGCGGGAGAGGTCTGAGATCCCTGAAAATTGTGGATTTATGGTACAAGTGCCATCCTCGGAGTTGAGCTAAAAGGATGTTGAGCTGGGCAGCACCGAGGGCTCAGCCTGGAGGTGGGGAGCCCCTGCTGCTCTCACCCTTCCTCCTGAAGGACCAGATCTGCTTGTCCCCAGTCTGCAGAGCACTTGGGGTGACTGGGAAAGGCAAGGAAGGCTAGAAGGAGGCCCTTGGTGGTGACAGGCTGCAATCACAGATATCCATGGGGTTTCTGGCTGTTCACACACCCTTCACAGAGGTTAGAAAAATCCCCTATTGGGAACAGTTCCTCCATCCCTGCTGAGCTGAGGAACATTAAGTAGGTGATAATAAGCGGTCCCTGAGTGGGAGGGCCTGCTCTCCTCTGGAAAGTGCTACTCCAGACAATTTATCATTCAAACAAAGAGGGGAAAAAGGGTTAAACACTGCCCGGCCTCCCCAGCCACGGTGGCTTTGGTTATCTGCAGCATGGCTGCAGGGCTACATGGTGCCTGTACATGTTCGGGGATCAGGAGTTAAGTGTTTAAATGATAAGTGATATCTTAAAAACATAAGTTTAGCAATGAATCTTTACCGACAATACTATACTATTAGTTAATAGGCAGAATTAACTCACTGGCCTGGGGCCAAGCCCGTCACAGCCAGAGCCAGAACAGCTGAAGCTGCTTTTTGCCTGGGTTTTGCTTTTACGGGATTTTCTGCTGCAGGGAGACTCCCATTTCTGTAAAAATATGCTCGTGTTTTCCTCCTCCCAACCTGCCCCTGGAAGCTCGAGGTTCCTTGGAGCCCAAGGGATTCAGCCAGGAGCTGGAAAGCTTTCCTCATGCATGCAGAGGTGTGACCACAGGTGCCGATTCAGGACCAAGGGTGCCAATTCAGCACCAAGGGTGCTGATTGTCTGCAGGGCATCTCTCACTGGCCCTGGACCAGCTCTCTGTCGGCTCTTGGTGGGACTTTACAGATTTACCCTTGGTAACAGCATGGGGCTCACACCCCATCTCTCCCATCCCAAAGAAACGTCCCTCTCCCTCAGCTTGGGCATTGAAACCGACCAAATACCTCCCTTGGACCAAAGAAGCATCTCCTGAGTCTTTCTGGTAGCTGAGGCTCCTTGGAATCACCAAAGATGACCGCACTGAGCCTTGAATCTGTGCCTGACAGCTCTGTCTCACCCCTTGCTGCTTTCCTTTGTGCCTCCCTTGACTCCCAGCTGTCACCTCCTGCACCTCTTTAACCTCATAGAGAGTGAGGGAGCCAGCTCCTCCAGGTGTGATGAGCCAAGGGCTTCACATGCAAATAACCTTTTTCTTTCTGCATCAGGAACTGAAAATGCAGCATTAAATGTGTCACCATCAAATCTGTTTTAATGTCTCCTAGATGTCATCTCTCCTGGCTCTGTTGGCCTGGGAATCATCTTTTGATGTAAACCAAAAGAACATGCAACATGTAGGTGCAGCTGGGGAGGTGGTTATCCCATTGTTGTGACCCTCATCAAGGCTGTACCTGATACTCTCTGAAGCAGGGCTTGAATGTCCTGTGGCAGTGCTGCCCAAGGGTTACTTGTGGGCAGCAAGGACCAGCAAAACCAGTGTAACTTGACTTCCAAGCTGACCACATCCAAGCTGCCTGATGGTGGCCATGTCCATGTGACACAGTCCCAAGGCCACTTGTCACCAGATGGCAGCAAGGAGAGCATCAGCTCAGTGTGGCTGAGGACAGCAGTGAGGACACACGGTGCTCCCTCATCCATGGTCAACCTCCACCTAAGCCACTAAATCTGGTGTAAAGTGAATGGAAAGTGCAGAGGAGGACCTTGGAGGAGGTCTGGAGTCACTTGTCATGGCACGGTGCTTTGTGGCACTTGCTGATTTGCTCAGATATTGTGGCATGGTGACCAGAGGAGCTTGTGGGATTCAGGTCAGAAGGTGGATACTGGTGACAACACCTGCACTGGGAACAGCAAGTTTGTGAGGGTGGCAGTGGAGCCTTGGCAGGGCTTTCCAATGGATGCCAAAAAGATGCAATAGTCATAGAAAGCCCTTCCTGGGAGCAGAGTGAAGGTGTGAGGTGGGACTAGTGCTCACAGTTCATGACTGGCCCTGAAGAGCATCTTCAGGGCACAAACCAGACTCTAAGGAGCATGTAAGAACTTAAATGTCAACGCAGCAGCCAGACAAGCCTGCATAGACCAAGGTCCATCTCCGTCAGCAATAGCCTAAAGGGGAGCTCAAAAGAGAAGAGAGGTCTTCAGTAACTGTTCCCTTGGGACAAAATTCCCATTGTGTCTGGCAGTGCAGTCCTGAAGACCTTCAAGAAAATCCTGAGCGTCTGGGTGGGCACTGGCAAACACACAGGGCTGCTGCTCTTGGACTCCAGGCTTCCATTTTTGGAATCGATGGATCCTCAGGGACATGCAGGACAGCCTGGGATCTGGGAGGATTGAAATGAAGATATGAGTCTGGAAATGGTAAGTGCTTTCAGACAGCTGATGGCTGCTCCAGTGCAGCAGGGAGTTAGGGGAGGCTGGGAGTGGGGGAGCTGGTATAGTACTGGAATGGTGGGTAATGCTGGGGATCCTTGGGATTCTTGCCCGGGAGAGGAACATATCTGAAGGAAGGAGCAGCAAGGCCACTGGCTGTCCTGGCCTTCAGCCTCCTTCCTCAATTCAAGAGTGATCTCAAAAGAGCTTCTAAAGATGAAATCTTCACAAATGACGGAGCTGGGCCACAGGGTCCTCGTGTTGGATATGGGGCCACCTGGATGAGCAGCAACATCTGCAGTGAAAGGAACTCCCAAAGCAGATCAGAATCTGCGGCTGGCTGCATTGAGCTGGGGAAGACCATTTGGCTCATGCATATGGCCAACACAGAGCTGTGACCTCCACTAACCATTCCTGTGGAATCATACCCTGTGATGGGTCAAGGCAGAGAACCCAAGGTGCTCAAGCTGCTGATGCAACAAAGGGATAAGGAAAAGCACAGTGGAGCTTAGACTGTTTTTTCCATGTCCTTCCATGGTAAGTTGAGGGACAGGAATCCATTCTCAAAGTCCAGTGGGTCTTCAGCTCCTGGCCTATGAACCTGGCACAGCTTGTGTAGCGATCCATGTGCAGGGTGTGACCTCCCTAGGAAGATCTTCCAGGACACAAGTGCTTCCTGCAGGATGCATCTGAACCTTCTGCCCAACCAGCAGTAATTGGGACACAGCTATGAGGGGTGAGCAGAGGGCACTGCTGGGTACAACGTGGATGCTAGAGGGGTGAGGAAGAGATATCAGGGTGGTGGCAGACGGACTTTGTGGGGCAAAGGGTCCTGGTAGCAGTCACATGTCATAGATTCACAGAATGGTTTGGGTTGGAAGGGACCTTAAAGGCTACCTGGTCCCAATCTCCCCACCATATCCTGAAGAGGATATGGATCATGAGGTGGCTACAGGGCAGATGTGGTTTCCAGGCATCAAGGAAGTCGGGGCTTGTTGAGTGCTGTGATGCAGAATTGGAGCTGGGTCTCATCTTGCACCTTCTGGGAAGGTCCTGCTTGACCGCAACAGTGTCAGTGGGGTTTGTGATCAACTCACAATTGCTCCACGTGGGAAGTGGGGGGATTCTTCTTCTCTCCTCACTGGGGCTGGCTCCAGGAGGATTGGGGAGGAGAAGGGTGCGAGGGCTCAGGGCTGCCCACAACAAGCCTCAGATTTACCAACTCATTGGATTTTTGTTTCCTTTTTTGTTATCCTGCTGTATGCATCCCCTTCTCCGGACGGGAATCTCCTCACCGCCCTGACCCCCCGGCTCCGGTGGGCAGCGGCGGGGGGCCCCGCCCGCGGGGGCGGG
>VYXF01002740.1:226572-271802 GCA_013397295.1 Polioptila caerulea | reverse complement strand
GGGGAGCTATAGGGCTACGTGTGCGGGGACGGCGCTGGGTGGAAGCCCCACAGTGGGGTCTGTGCAAGGGGAGACTCGTTCTCCTGCTCCCCAGCCATTCCTGCCTGCTCCCACCCGCCTGCTGCATGGACACCCTGGGAAGTGCCAGAGAACTGGGTTGGGCAGGGGCTAAGGCCAGGTGTTAGGCCAAAACCTGGCTCATCCTGGAGCGGTATGGTCCAGGGATGCCTGTCCATTGTGGAAGGGTCTTGTCGGAGGGGCTGGGTGGCTCCACTGTCCCTCCAGCTCTGTTAGGCTGGTATGCAGGCTGGGTGGCCACTGCCGGCCCTCTATGTGCTGGGCAGTGGAAGCCACTTGGATGATGTTTGTCTGGAACATGGATGAGGCACAATTTATTAAGTTGGAGTTTTGGGAGATGACTCATGGGTTGGCCAGCTATACATCGTGATATTTACAATATGGGAGCTTGGCATAAATAGGACTATTTACGTTGCAGTGAGAGAGTGCTCGCCAGCTCTGCTATTCAAATGAGCCCAGCATGGTTTTAATTATGGGGGGGGAGGGTTGGGGTGATGAGTGTGTTTGTGAGAGCATACGTGTCCATGCAGGACGTCTGGCCCCATCCACTGGTGGCCTTGACACTTCCAGTAGGGTCTGGGCTTTGCCAGAGGGGCCCACACGTGCTTGACTGTGACAAGCTGGCGCTGCCGTGTGGCATGCCAGGTGCCCTTGGGCAGGGATGGGGTGACACCTCCACCCCACCCTGCTCCTCCTGCTGCCTGAGAGGTGCTGCTGGCCAGTGCTGTGGGTCAGTGGCTGGCTCCCAGGGCTCCTGCGCGTGTTCTTGGAACGAGTGACTTTCCCACCATCATGGCAGGAGCAGCAGGCATGAGTGCCAAGGGACGTAGAATATATCTAGGAACAAGGGGCTGGCCACCACAGGTGGGGTGTTTCACCCATCTGAGATGATCACTCTAAGGTGTGCTCCTTCACAGATGGAGATGCTCCCACGGAGATGATCAGTGGATTTCCAGCAGCCATTCCCAACCTGGTCTGACTGTTGGTTTGGGTTTGGTGTGGTCCCCCCATGCCCCTGCTGTTGCCTCTTGCCGTGTGTGTGTGTTGTGGGGCTGTGATGGTCACTTCTCAGTGTTGGTGTGGGCAGCCAGCTCCCTAATCCAGCCGTCGAGGAAAAGGCTTCTGGAGAGCTGTCAAGGTGAAAACGTGTGGGATGCAGCTCCTTGGGCGTGCCTCTGCTCCTTCCTTTCTGGAACTGCCTCTTCCCACCACTTCCTAAGTGCCTGGATGTGGTGTCCACCTGCATCTCTGAATGCTCTGGATCCCTTTGGTGTGGACAGATGGACTCAAGAGTAGCTGCTGGCCGTCGAGGTGGAGGCTGCATCCACCATGTTCCCACAGCTGGAGGGAATCATCATGGTGGTGATGCCGTTCATCACCAGCCCCAGCATATTCCCAGGGCCAAAATGGGGCAGAAAGGCTTGTTCAGGGGAAAACCGCAATTCTGGAGGATCCTGCCTCTTGTGTCCTGTTTTCGGCTCTGTCACAGAGCATTTCTGTACTGCTGGTAATTTCACTTGTCTCCTCTGTGCCTCAGTTTTCCTAATTACAAGGCGTAAAATAATCCAAGCATCTTTCCCAAGGGAGCTGCGAGGTTTTGTTAATGAACATGACAAAGTGCTTTGGGATCCGTGGTTGAAAGCGCAGCCTTAGTCAGTGTGGCTGTGTGTGGGGTGTTTATTTATCTACATGCTTTATATTTCTCTGCGCGCTATATATTCACTTGCTTTTAACAAACCTTAATTAGAAACAAAGCCGATAGGGAAGGAAATATAAACAGGAGTGTGCATGGAAATTGGAAGTTGATTGCTCACTGGCCAGCAGAACGCATGGCTCGGGCGGGAAGGCTGTTTGGTTAAAACCGGCTCTGTTAAAAGGAAATGTGAAAAGAACGTAAAACATAAATCAATACGGAAAACAGGGAGGTGGATGACAATGTACATAAAGCAGAGGTTAGGAATTGCCTGTAGTTGTGAAGGCAGTTGGAAGGTAACGTGTCTGCAGCTGAGAAAGTTCAGGCTTCTCAAAGGAAAGGTTTTTTTGTGTTTAAAAAAAAAAAAAAAACAAACAAAACCCAAACCAGAAAGTCAAGAACAAAGGAGTCCTGGAAGGGTCTGGATCCCACACCAGTTGGTAACGCTGCTATCGCTAACGGCCCCGCTTTGTATTCCTGCTGCGTAGGCTGCGTGCCGATCACAGGACTGACGCTCCTGAGGTATTTTGGGGGGAGCTGGGAAGGACACAGAGGTATTTTAAAATCAACAGCCTGCCTAACTCATGTGCGAGGAGGGAAAACCAACCTGATGGCGCTCTTCACCCCGGTGGAGTTAACTTTTCACAAACCTTGCGGTGCTGGCAAGCTTCCCGAGGACTGGAGGAGAGCCAGCCCTGTGCCAAAAATGCAAAAGGAGACACGAGATGGCCCTGCTATCAGTGGGTGTGGGCAGCATGGAGCCAGCAGCACGGAGGCAGCGACAGGCTCCAATGGGCGATGGAGAATTGCCTGGCGTGAGTTTTGCTGGGAAAACAGGATCACAGGTGAGGAGATTCAATTTTGAGCATCAGCTGTGCCAGGCCATCCTAATCCTGAGCCCACTCTTGGGTTTGGAGAGAGATGCTGGGGCAGGAGGGCTATATCCACTCCTAGGGTGGGTGTTCCCAGGGTGTGCTGTGGCTGAGGTGCTGGACATGGACATCCCTGCCCATGCTCCAAGCAAGCTGGAGACAGGACTTCAGTGCTTCTGTGTATTTAATTGTGAATTATACATAATATTTATGGCACTCTTGGACATATGGTGGGATTGTTGGGGGGTCCTTTGCAGGGCCAGGATTTGGAATGGATGACCCCTGTGGGTCCCTTTTGACTTGGGATAGTCTGTGATTCTGAGTATACAGTATATTTAATTTCAGTCATGCTGTAACATATTGCCATGTTAAAACATGGTCTCTTCTCCTGTACCTGTCTTGAGCACCTCCACAGGGGGTGCAGGGACACGCCAGGGACCCAGGGTTATTGTGGGCCTTTGGGTATCCATCTCTTTGTTATCCATGGAAGAAGACTTAGCCATCCCTTCAGGGTTAGGGTCACAGCAGAGCAATGCTTTGGCCTTGGTGCTCCATGGAGGTGGATGTTCCAGGTGTACCAGGACCATGGGAGCTGCAGGAGCCTCACAGCAAGTCTAGCATGCTCCGGAGGGATGTGGCAGAACAGCAGGTCCAGGGAAGAACACAGGATCTGTCAAGAGCTCATCCTTCCTGCAATCTTGAGCTCCAGATCTGCAAACTCTCTCCTAAGACTGGGAGGGGAGCAAATGTTTTGGGACGAGTGGGACTGAGGAGCAGAGCAGAGCCTGTGGTTTTGGCTTGGCCCTGTGCCACCCGTCTCCCTCCTGCTGCTTTCCCCTCCCCTCCATTTCCTGGGTTAATTTTTGACAAGGCACATTCCTTACACCCACCTGCCCTTTGCATTACAGGGGCAGCAAAAGGGAAAGCTCCTTTTGGAGACCAAATAAATTTGTGCCTCATTTAAACATCCGTGTTGCTGCCCTTGCTGCTCTGTTCTATGGCTTTTTCAGGCAGGAGCAGCAGTCCTCTCAATCCCTGCTGACTTTCCAGCTTCTCTGGGTGACAAAAGCATAGGGAGGAGATGCTGTAGGGGATGGCTGTAGGGGACAAGGGCTTGGGGTTGGTGTGGCCACTGATGTGCCCCAGCTCCTCGGGTCACCCCACAGAGGGTGTGGACACCGGCTATGCCTCTGGGATGCTGCCGAGGGGTTTGGGGTTGTCCCCAGGGATGGGAGCAGAAGTCTGCTTGGAGACCGGCTAAGGACCTGCCTGCACTAGTCATGGCTCTTTGTGTGCACATACCTGAGCTGCTGAAAAGAGGGGTGGGTTCTCACAAAACTGCCCGAGGAGCAGGGTAAATAGTGGAGGCTGATAGCTCCCAAGGCCTGAGCATTTTGGGGTGAGGGAGGCACGAGAGCCTGACCCTCCACTACTGCCCCAAAACATGCCTGCTCCCCACACACCAGCCCTGCTGGGATAGTCATGAGGGTGGCTCTGGCTGGGAGTGGGATTCCCATCCTGACGAAATCCCATTTTTACTGAGGAAGAGCCCTGTCAGCTCCCACCCTGGTTTGCAATCCCTCCCATACCTAGATCTGGTTTATAGAGAGACGGGGCGAAACATAGCTGCCAATTGGATGTCGTTGGGATGGGGGGAGCAGGGAGATCCTCAGAGGCAAAAGTTCAGCCGTTAGATAAGGGAAAAGATGGGGCCTCCTGTGATAAGGGGCTGACGTGCAGCGTGGGCTGGGCGGGAGGGAGAGGCAGCGTGGGGGGTTTGCGAGGGGCTCTGCCCGGCCTGTACCCAGGGATGCAGGGAGCACGGGGGATCACTGGGCATGCTGAAGGTGGGCAGGGACCCTTGGAGGCCAGGCGACAGCAGGATGGAGGGTGTGAGGAAGGAGAGGTGCCAGGAGATGTGCAGGGATATGCTGTTAATGTTCTTATATCAATGTCAGGAACGTACTGCATGGATGGATGGCAAGTTGTGCCAGGGTGCAGACACAGAGGTGGCTGTGCAGGGCATGCCAGCCCCCTGAGATAATCAGGATGAGGGGAAGGAGTAACTGAGGATCATGCCATGCTGTTGGCCCCTCCCTGAATTTCCTTGCTTGGGATGAAGGTAGCAGTATCAGGTCTGACGGGAAGTGTGGCACTGATTGCCGAGCATTAAAGGAAGATGGAGCAGGCTACGAGGGCAGAAAACACAACTATCATTGGGGCTGGTCTGTGCCTCCCTAAATGTAACATTCAGAAATTATAGTTCTAGTGGCTCAGAACAGTTGTGGCTCTTCAGAGAGCTCAAACTCTGGATTTAGACCCAAGCAACCACATGCAAGACATCAGGTCTGCTCCATGGGTGCACATTCAGTCTCCCAGTGGGCATGAGGAGGGGCTTGGGAGCTCCAAAAGTTGGTGAAGCTTTATCAGTTGATCCAATAAATCACGTTCTTTCCACCTTACCTCTCTCAAGGGTCAGACCATGGCATCCATAAAGCAACCAACACTTAAAAACACCACATAGTAATGATCTGTGAGTAAAGCAAAGTGAAGGAGCTGGCTGAAGGGAGAAGCTAAAATAGGAAAATACTTGCCCATGATGTAGGCAATTAAATTAAACCTCAGAAAAAAAACATGCAGCCACTTAACCTGACTTTCCTAAAAATAACCAAAAACCAACCAAACTTGATTAAATGGCAAATTGGAGGAGGTCATTGGAGGTAAAAAAATGTTCTTCGCAAAGTGTAAGTGGTATCTAAAAGGAGAAAGTAAAAAAATCAGAAACTGTAGTCTGGTGAATGTGAAGCCATATAAGGCAGGCTGAGAGGAGTTTGAAAAATAACTTGAGAGAAGAAATTGTTTATCCCCCAAATTTCCCCTCAACAAATGAGTATTGGGAAGTTAAATGTGCAGGATGAAGCCCTTGGCGAGGAGAGGGATGACTTCAGTGTCACCCCAAGTGGCCAAAGGGACTCCTGCCAAGTAGCTTTGCTTCCCAGGGCAGGGCTGGGAGACTGTTCTGAAGTGATGGCAGGAGAACCCATATTTTACAATAAGTCAATAAAATGAATATTTGAGCCAGAGTGAATGGGACGAGCATCCTTTAAGAAGATCTCCCTGGGTGATCCAGGAGACTCCAGAGCAGTAATTTTAGAGGAAGGGCTCTCTTATGGATTAAAATCTGCTTAAAGAAGGGGAAACAAAGAGTCAGTTTTCCCCCTGGATGGGGTCAGCATGAGGCTTGCGCTGGGTGATGTATTCATGAAGTAGAGAGGGGTGGGAATGGGAAGGCGAAGAGTGTTTGCAGATTATACAGAATTATTCAGGATGATAAAAACAACAGTTGTCTTGAAAATATTGCAAAAGGCTCTCATGACACTGGATAGCTGGGCTATAAAGTGGCAGATTAAATGTAGTCAGGGATGAATGAAAAGGGATTCACATGGAAAAAATTACCCTAAACCCATGCATGCACAGTGGCAGTCTTTAAATTACTTATTAGCATTTTGAGAAAGAGATCTTAAAGTCATTGTGGATGGCTCTTTGAAAGCATCAGCTCCGAACTGGGAAAGGGAGTGAAGATGCTTGTACAGGAGAAGTACAGGGGAGGGGGCTCCGGGAAAGATGCAGCTTGGGGAGGGAGGGGGCACAGAGGTGCATTGGACTGTGGGGGGTGTAAAGAAGAGGGTGATGAAAGGGTGATGATCCTTTATTTTATATATTTTCCCTTTCTCTGGAGTTCTCAAGCAGAAGGTTTCACACCAGGACCGATGGTGGGTGGAGGCAGGGCAGGGTGAAGCCCAGCCCTCCCCCATCCTGGGTACCGGGGGCATCAGGTACCCTTGATTCTAGTGTGCTCCCTGAGCATCCTGGTGCACTGCTGGAGGTGGGATGGAAACCAGGAATCCCTTTGTCTTAGCCTCCCATGGCAGATGTGGTATTTGAAAGGAAAGAGGCAAAGGTGCCTTCTCTGAGCTCCCACACTGAATGTCCAGGCTCAATGGGGCCCACTTGCCCCCAGGTCCTGGTTTGGCTTTCAAGATCATCTGCAGCTTCCAAGACAGAGTGCTGGGGAGATCCACATCCCTCTGGGTGCTCATGGCCTTGGTGAACCCTCTGTGTCTGGGAACACCTTTAACCTTCCACAGGCTCTTGATTTTGGTGAGATGGCCAGGTAAGGGGAAGGTCCCTTGGAAAATGCCTGTTGGTGCTTGCCTTCACCCTCCTCGGTGTTTCAGAAGCTAAGAGCATCTGGTTGGTACTGGGAAGGAGAGCAGCTTCCCTGAGCCCTGGGTTCACCTGGGGGGGCTGTTGGCTGTGTTAGGGGAGATGCTCGGGTCCTCGCCTGGCAGCTGAGGGGGCTGGGGGTGGCGAATGTGGCTGAGCCACGTGAACCTCCCTGGGCAGAGGGGATGTCTTGGTCCGTGTGAACCTCCCTGGGCAGAGGGGACGCCTTGGTCCGTGTGAACCTCCCTGGGCAGAGGGGACGCCTTGAGCCGCTGCAGGCTGGTGCTCTCAGGGCCAGACAAAGGGAACAATGGGCTCGACTGCTGGGCTCCTGGTAGCCTGCAGCTGGCTCCAAGCCCCCAGCCCAGGAGAGGAGGGGCAGGCTAAAGGTCTGGGATCCCCTGCGCTCCCACCCAGGCTTTGAGGACATGGGGACACCCAGCTGTAGCAGGTTGAAGGATGAGCTGTGTCCCTGCTGATGCACAAGCCATGCAGCTCCCTGGCCGTGCCCAGCTGGGCTCTGTCTGTTCAGCAGCAGGCTGAAGTGAGTCCTGCTCCATGGAAGGTGTCATCCCAGCTCCCTAAATATGTTCCCAAAGTGTGTGGAGCCCTACTGGAGCCTGGTGAGCTCTGATTGCACGTCCATATCATGGCTTGGAGGGACCTATGTTGGGAGGCTCCTGCAGCACTGCTCTGCTGAGAGGCAGAGGAGAGGAGAACCAGGGAGGGTAAGGAGGGTCAGAGAGGAGGCTGGACTCCTCCAGATCTCCTGTCAGGACCCTCTCTGAGCCTGAGCAACTTCAGCAGGGGGATACAAGAGAGAGAAAGCATCTCCATCCTGTGCAGTACTGGTATGCAGGCTGTGGGATGAGAAGCACTGTGGTGAGACAGTGAAGGTTCTGCCTATCCCAGAGTCTCTGGGAGGGGGAGGACTGATTGGAGCGCTCTGCCTTGGAGCAGGGGACAGGGAGTCCAGGGATTCTCCTTAGTCTCCAGAGGAGATCTTGCTCTTTGAGCCTCCTTGGAGGCCACTAGTTCTTGCAAAGTGGCCACTGAACCCATACACTTTGGGCTGTTTGCTAAGGCTGGAGGGTGGGACAGGATGTGTCTGATGACAAACCAGATAGGAATGGACTGCTGAGGTGCTTCCAGGTGTGTGGTTGGCTTCATCCAAGACAGGTGTGGGTGTGTGTGTCTACCAGGACCCATATCTATCTGCTTCTGCTGCTCTCCACTTCCAAGCACATGCTGGGGGCTGTGGCAGGTACTCATGGATGGAGCTGGCATCATCATTCCCTGCTATTGGCTCCCATCACTTGCAGGTCATTGCCCCAGATGTGATTTTGGCTCTGTGAGTTTGGCTTCAAGCCTTCTCATAAAACCCATCTTTCTTGCAGGCTTTGCCTTGGCAGTAGACTTTTGGGTGGGAGTGATGCCCCAGGAGGGGAGCTTGGTCCTCAAATCATAGAATAATTGGCTGGTTTGGGTTGGAAGGAGCCTTAAAGCTCATCCAGTTCCACTCCTGACATGGGAAGGGACCCCTCCCTCTAGACCAGGTTGCTCCAAGCCCTGCGCAACCTGGTCTTGGACACTGCCAGGGATGGGGCAGCTACAGCTTCTCTGGACTGCCTCTGCCAGGCCTCCAACATCCTCTCAGAGAGGAGTGTCTTCATGATATTCAGTCTGTCCCTGCCCTGTGTCAATGGGAAGCCATTCCTCATTGTCCCGGCGCTCCATCCCTTGACCAAAGTCCTTCTCCAGCTCTCTTGGAGCCCCTTTAGGCACTGGAAGGCTACAATAAAGTCACCATGGATTTATGAGATATGTCCAAAGCAACTGTTTGTCATCTTGAAGGAGAGTTGGGAGTGCTCTGGTCTGACAAATGCCTATGCAGCTGTTTTGAGGCAAGGTGTGGCAGAAAGTCTGCTGAGGATCAGGACTGGGCCACCCAAATGAGCTTGGTGCTGTGGAGGGGAGGTCAAAGAAGCCCTGGGCCATCACAAGGAGGTTTGTGCTGGCCAGGCAGCCCCCAGCCACTGCATACCACATGCTGGGAGTGAGCTGGGCTGGAGCATGTGAGGGTCACATCTCACCGTGCCGAGGTTACGACTGCATTTCATGATTTGCTTTGCTTGTAATCCTGTTTCCAGGCTCCATAACTGCGACTCAGAAACCTTTACGGTGAGCCTCACTTCATAAATCTTGGCCTTGTTTTACTTTTAAGCCTGTCTGGTATCAGGGGACAAAGTGAGCAGGAGAAATGTGTGACCTGGGGCGGCATGGATGGAGTGAAACAAGATGTCCGGGCTTGATAGAGCCTGCAGGGATGGGGCCTGGCCAGGCTGCAGGGAGTTAACTGCAGCATGCCAGCCTTAGGAAAGCATTTCCTGTAGATCTCTTCTGAGGGATCTCTCCTGCAGGATCCTAGCACCTCCAAGGCTGCTTGCAGAGTGCCCTTGCAGGTGTCTGAGCACTTGCTCCATGCCTCCAGCGTTTGTATGCACATTGTGACACCTTTGTGGTAAATGGGAGCAGGCCTGTGGCATTGCTGTGGGAGGGAAAGTGAGCTGGAGATGTTATATTTTCATTGCCTGGGGAGCAGAGAGCAACTGGTGCCTGGACATGGGGAATGGCTGGTGGCAGGGTATTGATCACCCAGTGCTGGAGCGAGCTAAGAGGTTGGATGGAAGTGTCAGCTCCCCCAAGCTGACTGCTGGCATGGGGCACTAAGGGGTTGGATCAGGCAGAGCAGAGCAGAGCAGCCCCACCAGGGATTGTTTCCAGCCATGGAAATAGCTGAAATGCATGGATGGGTAAATGCATGGATCAGCAAATGCATTCCCCGGGCAGAGCCTGGAGCTGCCCTATCCATGCCTTGTTCATTCCCTGGAAGTGTTCAAGGCCAAACTGGACAGGGCTTGGAGCAGTCTAGTCTGGTGGAAGGTGCCCCTGCCCATGGCAGGGGTTGAATGGAGATGGTCTTTAAAGGTCTTTCCAACCCAAACCATCCTGTGATTTGATGAAACTTGGAGAAAGCCCCACTCCTTCTGCCTGCCTTGCAGGGGGGATGGATAGTCCCAGAGGCTCTGGAAGGGTAAACTCAGGCATGTGTGTGATGCTGTGTGGAAATCCCTTGACACAGACTCACAGCAGAGCAGTGGGGCTGCCATGGGCTAGAGGGGACAGAGTGCCCAGTACCTCCAGGACTTGTCCCCACCCTGTCACCTTTGGCGAAACTTTGAGAGTCTGGACAGCTGCAGAGCAGTCAGGAGCAGGGCAGACATAGGGAAGGTGCTAATTAGGATGTTGGCAGCATTAGTAGGGGTTGGTGTCTGGCTGGTGGGAGGTGTTGAAGAGGCAGCATGGGTTCTGCTACTTGTCACACTTGGTGCAAAGCTCAGGGCAGCAGGCTGCTCACAAGTCTACGGGGGGGACAAGGCCAGCTCAGGGCTGATGGAGCCATCCAGGGTGATGCTTTGAGCCCGCCTGGGGCAGCTGGGTGAGAGTCATGATGTGTCGTTGTCCTGGGAGCATCTCCAGTGATGGGGAGCTGCCTGCTTTGTGTGACTGCGCTGCTGCTGCACAGAACCAGCCCTGATATACCTGCTTTTCACCTCTTTTTGGCTCCTCACCTTTCTTTTTCCATGGCTGTAAGTGAAATAGAGAGTAGAGGAGCTGCTCACATTGCTTTTGTTTTTTTTTAATCTGATATCAAGCTTATGCCATCACTTTGAATAGCTGCCCTGAGATTTTGGTGTGACTGACACCTGTTCTGGTTTCAGAGCAGCAGCTTTTGAAAGAAAAAAATCCTCTGGAAATGCTGAGTTTACTGTCAGCTGCCTCCATGTTTCGCCTGGTCCCTGTTCCCAGCTTTGGCTAAATCTTGCACCACTCATGAGGTAACTGATGCTCTGAGCAGTGGCTGAGTGAGTCTCTTGAGCTCCACTTATGGTTTATGGTTTGTGGGACAGGCAGAAGGTGCAGACACATGCAGGTGAGGCTTTGCCAGGCTGATCCCTCTGGGATGCCGAGCAAGTGGCTGTCCCCATCCGGCAGGACATGGCTCATGAATGTGCACATGGCAGGAAAATTGGCACAAGCCAAAAGCTGAGCAAGGCAACTCAACCGTTGCGGCGCTCCCTTTAATCCCTGGCTGTTCCGGGAGCCCATCCTTCCTTATCTGGGAGGTTGGAGGCGAAGTTCAGTCTCTCCAGACTGCGTCCCACAGTGCTCCTTTGCTTCTCCCAGTTTCTGTTGGTCCCTGCATAAGAAAAGATGAGGCTGCGGGGGGAGGGGGAGCTGAATTTTGGACTGGAAAGTAGGGGATGTGTAAGGGGACACTGCCAGGGACTATGGTAGGTTTGGGAGTCGCACATTTGGGAACAACAAGAGGGTCCAGTGGAGCCCAGACATCCCTGTGCTCCCTGTGTGTATTGGGATGGCAGGGGTTCCTGGGGTTTTGTGCTGGGGGAGGCCTAGAAGGTCACCCTCCAGCAGAAACCTTGCCCTGTAATTTGGGTGGCCTAAATATGACTTGAGCTCCTGCTTGTGGATGCTGAGCCCTTGGAAAGCTGACCTGGTGTTTTTCTGTGTGTTTGGGAGGTCCTCAGTGTGTGGGCTATAGAGGGAAAAAAATGGGATTTGTGAGGTCAGCCCCGGGTGTGTCATCCACCAGCCCTGAACTGCTCAGTGGCCAGAGGGGTGGAGAAGGGCTCAGCACTCCATGGGTCTCCTGAGGATGCCAGCAGGTTGTAGAGCTGTGGTGATGTGCCCACATCGTGTGTCACCATCAAGGTGCCCATTTGCCTCATGACATGTCCAGGTCTGTGCTGAAAGAGGAGCCTTGTTTGTGCACAGGCTCAGCACAACGTTTTCAGGTGCACCACTCTTTCAGGTGGTGAAAACCTGAAAATGCTCTGGAGTGCACCTGAAAACGCTCTGGAGTCTCCTTCCCTTTGGTGGCAGGAATGTGCTGTACACTCTCCCAGGATGAAAACAAACTGCTGCCCAAGTCCCATCTCCAAGAAAAAGCCTGGGGAGAACACATTCCTCTCCTGGCATCCTGTGGTGGGGATTCTCAGTGAGGGGTTCTGAGGTGCTGGTGGTTTTTGTTCAGTGCAGAAGTCAATGGTCAGCTGTTGTTCTTGGCATGCTGCAGAGCTGTAACTCTTGAAAGGGCTGTGGCCTAACACGGGTGATGAGAGCCCACCTAGGGTGGGTGTGTGGTGGCCATAAGGTAGATGATGCCTCATATCAGGGAGATGTCCTGAGGGTGAATAGACAAACTGATGGATGAGTCAACAGAGCCAAAAAATAGAAATAAGAAAAAGGCAAACCTGGCTTCTCTTCCAATTCTATAAAAATAAATGAAACAAACTTAATTCTCCCATTGCCTGAAGAAATCCCACCCACCAGTGGTGCCGGGGAGACCCTGCTGGTCCAACATAAAACGATCACATTCTGACGATGCACATCCCCTTGTACTGTCCTCATCAATGTGTTACAGCTCTGCCCTTGCCCCAGGCCCCAAGCTTTTCCCCTTTCCAGATAAGAAGAGGGTCTGGAGCAGGGCTGGGCTTTGCTGCACCTACCTGTCCTCCAGCATGGGGTTGGTGTGACCCTGTGCCAAGCCTGGGCTGGGATTTCCCACCCTTCCAATCTCTCCACCTCCAAATCTTTGTTTCCCTCTTAGACACTTAAATTTGCATGCCCCTGGGTGGTTTGGCCCGGGTGGGCTTCGTTTCCTGGGTCAATGTGTCCTGGAATGTTTGGATGTCTTCTCCCAGGGAGGACTTTGCCTGTGCCAGGGACTGCGACCTTATCTACAGCCATGGAGCATCAGCCTGGTAGAGACAGCGGGTGATCCACAACTTGGAACGTCTCAGTTTAGTGAGGCTGGCTCAAAATCAAGTGTTTTAACAAAGCAGCAAATGTTGCTGTGGGATTTCTCCAATGTTTTAGGAGGGTGATGGAGGGCTCCATGCTCATCCTGGGGCTGATTCTGGGAGAGGAAGACATTGAAGCCTGCTGCTGAGAGTGTGGTTTTGTTGCATCTCCTGCACCCAGACCAAGTTCTGTGGGGGTTCTTACCCTTTGCCCTGCTCTGGGCTGCAGTCAGAGTAAATATTCACTAAAGATGTTTTATTTTGGTGTCTAAGGCTCACGAGGCCAGTGGAGGTGTGAGTGGGGATGCCCCACAGCAGGACTTGCCAGCCTGTGATACTTGGAGTACTTCTGCTGCCTGCATTTGCAGGGCTCTGGTTTGGATGAGACATGCTGGTCTCCATGGTTTTATGTGCCATGGGACGGTGCCAACAGTTTAATCACAGCTGAACCCTCACAGAGCAGCATAAAAAATGTTGTAGTTGGGATTAGGTTACCCATCCTTCCTATAAAAGACTCTATAAACAGTCCATCAAGCCCCAGCATTCCTGTGTTGGCTGTGAGGTCCTTCGCACTTAATGGGTCTGGCATTTGCTTTCACTAAGCCTTTTTTGGGGGGAGGCAGTGATATAAAGCAGCCCCCAAAGAATGGGTTTTTTGCTTGCTTTAGTGGGGGAACCCAACTGGGCTGGCTTGGCAGAGGCGGTGTTGGATGTCAGAGGATCTGGCTAGGGAGGCAGCCGTGACAAGCCCAGGAGGCAGTGACAACAGCAGCTGCTCCCCTCCCATCACTGAGGGCTTTCTCCATAGGGATTTGCTGTTTGCTGGGGTGTCTGAGAATTTTCCCTAATCTTGGGGCCAGCAAGGGCCTGGGATACCCTCCCATCTCCCAGCACACTTCAGACCTGTCTTGTCTTTGCTGTAGCTGAGTAATGCTCCAGGGTTAAAGCTTCCCAAACCTTTTAAAAAACCTAAAGCTTGATCTGGGGACCAAGAGACCAAGTGGTCTCTTTCTAGCTACAGGTGTGCTCCCACCTTCACCTTCCTCACCATGCCCTTCGTGGAAGGGCTCCTAGTTTAACATCATCCATGGGACTTTCTTGAGGTGCTTTGAGTGTTGTTCATCCTTTGGGGAGCCAAAAGGGCAGGGAATGGATGGATGCCAAGGTTGGAGACTTCAGTAGTGCCGAGGTTCCTTATCCTGGTTGCTGCATCGTTGAGGCAGGTGTGCACACCTTGGTTATTCCTTGGGGCTTATGATGCATGGGAGAATGTAGATGCTCCTGCCTGGGACAGTTATCTCTCTCCTGGCAATCTTAAAGCCATAGTTATGGTCCTGCTCTCCCAGCAATTTAAGGGAGGAAGAGGCCCAACCCTCCTGGCTGCCAGGAGGTCCCAGCTGTGGTGGCAGTCCTGTGGGTGACACCTGCCTGCTTGGAAAGGGGCTGAAGCCATCCTGTTGTTTCATACACAGTGAACGTCTGCTGGGTGGGAACTGCAATCATGCTGTGGTGCCAGAGCTGGGCACAAGGCGCTGTCCCTGATCAGTGCCACCATGTCACTTGGACCATCTGGAGTTTTTCTGGCTGGTGCTTACATCTGTTGAGCCACACCAGTTCCAGGGGCCGTTGCTGGAGGAGACCAGGCTTTCCAGTGCTTTTCACCACTGAGTTTAATTAATTTTAAGGTTTTTACCTCCCTAAATTTTCTTTGAAGGTGATTTGAACAATTTAATCATTATCACAAAAATGAGATTTCTAATGTAAATGCTCCCCCCCTCCTCAGTATCCTGCTGAGGGCAATTCAGCTCACCTGCCTGGCTGGCTGGTCTTGGTCATCAGCCTGTCCTCAGAGGCCCTTTTCTCTCTGTCGTTACTATCTGGAGAAAATTAACAACTGCATTAAAGTGGGAGCGTTATTTTTTCATATGGTGAATGCCAAGGGAGGTTAATCCCATATCCTTCACTTGAGAACGCTCTGCAAGGCTGCAAGGGCATTGCCCACCTGAGCAGTGGTTTCCTTCATCCCTCTCCATCATGCTGACTAAGGCAGAAATTAATCCAGGGCTGGTTCCTGTGAAACCCACCAAGGTCCAGCACTAGAAACTATTGCTTGGAACCCACCACCTAATCAGTTCTTAACTCCTTTTTTAGCATGTTTTTTGATCTGGAGTGCAGGCAGTGGCTGGCACAGTGGCTCAGCTCCCCAGGCTGCCCTCACATCTCCTGATCCCAGCACTCAGACACTCCCCTGCCTTGTACACAGCTCCTCTCACCAATCAGACTTGTAATCTCAGTGAAGAATGAAATCAGATTTGTTTGACAAGACCTGTTTCTTGTAAAAGTATGTTGACTGGTGCTAATTATACTCCTGTTCTTTAATTCTTTATGATTGGAATTACATCAGCTTTTTCATTATTTCCCCAGAAGTGATTTCAAACTGAACAAGACCTTGAGTGCCTGCCATTCCCTCACGTTGTAATCCTGGTGCATCCACTAGACGTGATCCTTCTGCTCTGATATGCTCTGCATTAGTGTCTTCAAGGACTTCCCAGCTTTCTTCTTCTCCAGGCATCCCCTCATGAGCTCTTGCTTGTTAATCCTTGGAGTCTCTTGAGTCTGTCACTGTGAAATGTGTTGGATTTTCTTAGTTCTCTCTCTTTTGTCATGGTTTAACCCTAGCTGGCAGCTCATCCCCACACAGATATGATACAATGACAGCATTCCCTGGCACTGGCTGCCCAGGGCAGTGGTGTAGTTGCCATCCCTGGAAGTGCTCAAAGGCATGTATGTGCATGTGGCACTTGGGGCATGGGTTAGTGGGGAACTTGGAAGCACTGGATTAGTTGGTTGGAATCAATGATCTTGGAGGGTTTTTCCAACCCTGGTGATTCTCTGATCCCTTAGTCTATGGGTTATCCCTGTAAAGTGTCCAGAAAATGTCCACAATTATCCAGAAAATGGCCTTTGAGTTCATGAGGTCTATGACTTTGAGCTCTGTCTTTTGTGGTGGTTACTCAGACAGAAGTGGTAACAGAGGGAATGGTGATACTCTCTGGAAACAGTGCTGGAAAGAGCTACCCGTGTTTATTCCACTGCTTGGTTACTCCTGCAAACTTTGACCAGAACAGGAACCAGCCTGGTTTTCTCCCAGTTTGATACTGGCTTGTCCCAGAATTTGATTTTTCGTGTCTGTTGTGGAGGTGTTGCACAGGAATTTGATGTGGTCATGCTTTCTTGGGCTTGTTTATGGAAGTGTCATCACTGAAATGGCCAGAAATAAAGATAAATGATGGCTGAGGCTTCTCCCACCTCCACAAGGCCATTGTCTGTGGAGAAAACAGCCAAGTTGCTTGGGCACCACGTGGCCCTGTTGCATCTGTTCCAAAGTCTCAGTTATTTGCTAAATGCTTGCAAAAGTGTGTGATTTTTAAGGAATTACAGCCAGACGATCCCTGGCTTGTTAGTTATGTATGAGCTAAGGAATCCTGGTCACTCAGGGGAGGAAGCAGCCCTGTCCTCTGGAGGGCTGTGGAATAACATCCTGCTTTCCTAATAAAGACACAAACTGGCTGACCATGGCCACCCTTCACACACCAGGAACTGCAGTGAGGGAAGCTCTGACTGTGTGTAGAGTAAAAAAACCCCGTTAATCAACCTGGGAGTGGAGCAGGACTGAAGCAGGGCTCGAATCAGTGGCAGAACCTCCAGCCCATGGCTGTCTAAATGCTTTTCTCTGTGTTTCTATGAATTTTAACGTTTTTACTTAGCATTTTTTTTCTATGTGCTGAAAAGAACATCATCATAACTTTTTCTTGTCTTCAGACATGGCTTTTCCAGAGGTTTCTTTTGTTCACTTCCTGCCAGTCACCATAAAACATGGATTGTGCTTATTCTTCTTCCATTTCTCATGCATTGCCTTTGTGTGTGTGGTTGTCACAAACACTTTGTTCCTCTGAGGCTGGTTTTGGTTGAAGTTGTTGTTTTCCTAGATTGCCTTTATTTTTATATATATATACATATATATATATATATACATATTTTTAAAATAGTTTAAACTTTTCTTACAGAATCAAAGAATGGTTTGGCTTGTAAAGGACTTTAAAGATCTAGTCCCAAACCCCTCTGGTTTCCATTTGTACTTCTCGCTTCTGTTTCCTAGTTGACTCTGATTGTAAATTTGATGAGATTTTGGAAATTGATACATTTGGATCAACAGGCGAAGCCATTTCGGGTTTGGCTTGTTCTTTGGCCCACACACACTGTGGTCATCTGTGCTGGGGCAACTCCATGCTTCCAGTCCAGTGATTCAGCCCTCATTCCATGTCATTATGAGGTCGAAAATTGGAGACCTCAGGGTCTTTAATGCACTTTGTGCATTAAAATTATGTAACAAGCCTGTCCTCACCGCTAGCTGGGTGTGATACAGTGGAGCAGTGACAGATATTGACAGGTACCAGTGTCTCCAGGCAGGGGAGAGGCAGAAATGTGGTGGTGAGAGCTGGGTAACGGATGCTGTGTCATCACGTGTTGGCTTTCCATCACGTGTGTCGTTGCATGTCACGACAGGCATGTCCTGAGCATGTTTATGGTTTATATTGATGCAGTGGGGGTTCAGCTGAATCAGTGTGAACTGAGGGGCCTTCTCCATCATCCTCCACTGCTGAACTTCCCAGTTCATAGAATCACAGAATCACTGAGGTTGGAAAAGCCCTCCAGATCACCAAACTCAATTGTTAACCCAGCTCTGCCATGTTCACCACTAACCCATGTCCCCTAATGCCACTTCCACATGGTTTTTGAACACTCCTGGGGTGGTGACTCCACCACTGCCCTGGGCAGCCTGTGCCAATGTGTAATCATCCTTTCCATAAAGAAATTTTCCCAATATCCAACCTGACCCTCCCCTGGCACAACTTGAGGCCATTCCCTCCCCTCCTGTCCCCTTTCCCTGAGAGCAGGGCTCACCCCCCACCTGGCTGTCCCCTCCTGTCAGGGAGTTGTGCAGAGCCAGAAGGGCCGCCCTGAGCCTCCTTTTCTCGAGGCTGAGCCCCTTTCCCAGCTCCCTCAGCTGTTCCAGGCCTGTAGCGTAGAACAGTCCCAGTGGTTGGATTGATGTGCCAGTGATGGCATGGGTGGATCCCATCCTTTGCAGGGAACTGGAGGAGACATAGTGTGGGGAGGTGGCAGTGCAGTCTTCTGTGGCAGCTCAAGGCCAGGCATGCAGGTCACCCTGCTCTCACTTCTCCTGACTCTCACCATCGTCCTCCCCAGGAGTCTTGCCCAGATTTCCTGCTGAAATGGTGAGGGGAGTCCAGGACTTCCTCAGCCTCAGATAAGGCACAGTATCAGGTGAGCTAACAGAATGATTTAGGACTGAGGACAGATCACTGATGGTGGATTTGAGAGGACCTGCAATGACCTTCGTCAGCAGGAATCATGTCCTGCTTGGCTGCTGGAGAAGGACCCACTGCCCTGGCAAAACCAGCCTTCACCTGTGAAGGTGGCACCTGCCAGATATTTGCAGGTGTCTCTTGGTTTTGGCTGTGCAAGTCCTGCTCTCTCAATGCATTGCTGCTGTTTAAGGAGAGAGAGTCCTTTTGGCTCCACTGAAGAGTGGCTGAGCCTCTGGATTTTTGGGATGGAATGCCAAGGCACAGACTCTTTGTTAGTCTGGGGAGCCCCTGCCTTCCTCCTGCCTTGCTTAATGCATCTGGATTTTTGCTCCAAAATACAATAAAAAGGAAGCAATGGTATTTTTTCCCCCACCAAAGTTGTAATACTCAACAGATGAACGTCCTGGATTAGGCTGAGGAGAGGTATTGTTAGTGGGTTGTGGGGGCTCCCACGTCCTCAGGTGGTTAATGTGGAGATGTGTAGGAATGATGTTGTTCCCAACCTGTGTTCCCGGATGGCCTTTCTGTGCTCAAAATGTAGAGCTGCAGTTGTAGTTCCATTTGCCAGAAAAACGGAGCACTGGGTGTTTGAATGAGATAGTAGCTGGGATCACTAAATAGCAATGATTTGGGATCCTGCTGTGTCTTGCCTTCTAGAAGAGCAAGATTTATCAGCTCTATCTGTGATCAGAGCAGATGTCCAGCTCTGGTTCCCTGTCCCCAAGGTTCCCCTGTCCCCAAGTTCCCCAGGCCCCAGCTTTAGCAGTGATCAAGGTGACTGTAGATTTGGGCAGCCAGTTCCTGGAAACCTCCAGTGCTGGAGTTTCCCCAGGTCCCTGGTAGCCAGACTCAGGGCTGGACAGCACTCCTGGGGAAGCAATGTCCTAAATAATCTGTTAATATCCAACTTGAACATCCTAAGTCATGATTTATATTTTAAAATGGTCTCTCATGGGTCAAGATGTCCACCCTGGACTTCCTGTTCTCGTTTTATGGGATGAGTCACTGTTCTTGTTTTATAGGATGAGATCCCTTCTACGTAGCTGAGCGTGGGTGAGCACTGTGTTTTCTCTTCATTACTTCCAGCTTTTTCTTTACGAAATTGCATCTCTCTGGGAATGGCCATGTTCAGGGTTTAAACCAAGTTTTTGGTTCTCATTCTGCCCCAGATATTGGTGGTACACAAATAACTTTTCCTGATGGTGCCAATCCCATTTGGCCATGGATCCCCATTGCCCTAGAGATCCTATCCCCAAAGGCTGGGAAAAGAAGCATCTGGGAAGAGGTGGGAAAGGAGCTAATGCATATGTTTATTTATCTGTAAGGCATGGTTCACAACCTTTTTGTGTGCACAAACCAGAAATGTCTGCACACATCCAGAATTCCTCTCCAGAACGCTACACTAAACATCAGAGGTACTGTTCACAAGGGCATGGAGTGATAGGACAAGAAGGAATGGCTTCCCATTGCCAGAAGGAAGGATTCGGTTGGATATTGGGAAGAAATAAGGTGCTGAGGCCCTGGCACAGGTTGCCAAGAGAAGCCATGGCTGCCCTATCCCTGCAAGTGTGCAAGCCCGGGTTGGATGGGGCTTGGAGCACCCTGGGATAGTGGCAGGTGTCCCTGCCCATGGCAGGAGGTGGAAGTGAATAAGCTTTAAGGTTCCTCCCAGTCCAAATGGTTCTGGGATTCCATGGTTCTTTCTCCTTGGAGAAGGGATTTGCAATCCTATACCAGCTTCCAAAATCTCCTGACTCAGATGGGGGTGATTATTTGCAGGTAGCAGAGCTGCCTGCTCCAACATTCCAAAACATCTCACACATAGAGTATGTGGCTGTGAATGATGACCAGGTGTGGGAGCAGGTCCATCCAGGGTCTGAGAATGCTCCCCCCATCCCTGCTCCCACCTGGTCCCTCCCCGTTGGCTGCAGCATGGTCTTTAACAGCCGTTTCCTTGTGAAATCAGAAGGATTGCGGGCTGTGAAATACAAATGATACGTACTAAAGACTGTGTAATGGATTCCACTTGCAGCCTTTGGTGACTGTATGTTTCTAATAAAAGCCTTGGGAGCGAGGTGGAGGCTCCCAGCTGGCTGGGGTCAGGGTGGTGGGGAGGGTGGCCCCGGCCTGCATGATCCCCACAAGGCTCCTGGGTATCTGGGCTGTCTCCTGTGAGGTGGAGCTGCTGGCTTGGAAACAGTCAGCTCTGGCAGCCTTGGGGCCATGCCTGTTCCCTGGGGAGCTTGGTCAGTGCTCCACCACGCTCTGAGGGAAGAATCTTTTCCTGATATCCAACCTAAATCTTCCTTACACAGCATCAGCCATTCTCTCAGGTTCAGATGTGGGGTTTGGGGGAACAGGGCAGCAGCAGGATGTGTTCTGCATCATCAGGAGGCACAAAGCTGCCCTGAGGATACACTGCAGCTCAGGCTGGCTGTAAGGAAGGGGGTTCCATGGAGATGTGGGATACACAGGGCTTCAGCCTGGAGGAGATGTGAGCAGCACCTGCTGCTTTCAAACGAGAGAACAGGAGTCACCCCAAGAGCTGTTGCAGAGGTAAGCAGGGGTTTCACACCTTTAATGTGTAGTTCTGAAACATTAGGAGTAGGGAGGGGTTCCCACCATGCTCCAGCAAGAGATGGATTTACAGATGTGTCCTGGAGGGACTTAAAATTGTCTGGTCAGAGGAAAATACTCCAAGTGGGAGATTTCCATCTGTAGCAAGTACCAGTATTGGGAGAGCAGTAAAGGCTGGAGGGGATGTATTGGTTACACCTGAGGGAATTCTGCACATCAGGGAACAGAAGTGGGTCTGAGTATGGCCACGCTGTATCTGGGAGCATAGCACAGTCCTCAGCTATGGGGCATCACCAGGACAACCAGGAGATCTCTGGCTCTGAAAACAGCTTGAAAATGGGTTACTCTTGGAGTGAAAGAGCTAATCAGGTCCTTGACTGGTGAGCCAGGACATATCTGCATGTCCTGTCCTTGTGATACTGAGGCCAGCCCTGGGAGCCTCTGGATCTGTTTCTAGTCTGCAGGTGAAGAAAAGGAGAATCAAAATAAAAATAAGCAGTTTAATGATCATGACTCGAGGTGTGGAATTCTCCCCATTGTTGGCCTTATTCAGGAGATTGAAGAGTGTCTGCTGCCTTGTCTGGTGGTAGAGGCCTGGAGGAAGGATTGTTAATCAGGAAGGTCTGTTTAATTAGATAGGGCAGGACTCTGCGGCTTGGAAGCCGGACTAATTCAGCCTTGTAGAGGAGCATATTTTTAATAACATGTCTAATTAACTGTACAGTAGATCACCCAGGGGTGGAGTTGATTCACTATTGCTCAAATCTGTAGATCAAAGGTGCCTGATTTCTCAAGAAGTGGTTTTGATCCCCAGGGCTCTTCCCTCTGGCTAATGCTCCTGCACCTCCAGCCATCCCAGGCACACTCTGGCCAGGCAGCCTGGGTGACACCCTCTGCCATGGGCAGGGATACCTTCCACTAGACCAGGTTGTTCAAAGCCTTGTCCAACCTGGCCTTGAACACTTGAAGTGGAGGACTGGAGATACCTGAGCATCAGCTGCTGATCTGGGTTATCCTTCTGGCATCTTCCAACCACATGGATCTTGGCCACTGCGGAATCACTGACAGCCTGTACTGCTCCAGGTCCCACTCCATGGGCACAAACTAGGGCTTTCCATGCTGGGAATTCTAACAGCAGTATTGGCTGTTTCCCTCTGAAAATTCACCCTTGCCTGAATAACCGCCAGGAAATCCTTGCACCAGAGCTGGGCAGGGTCGGAGCAGATGTTCCCCCCTCACCCGTCTGACCTCAGGATCGAAGGAGCCAGGAACTGGCCTTTGTTCCCCTGACCTTGTGGCTGCCACTGACCAATACAGCTGGACCTGCTGCCAACAGCTCCTGGCCACCGGGGTTTGGGACCTGCTGCCCCTGCCTGGGGGGAGTCAGTGCCTGATACTTCCCTGCCCTGTAGCACAGAGGGGGTAAAGCTGTTTTGTTCATGTGTGTTCGGGGGTGCTCAGGGTGGTGTTTTCCAGGATCTGATGTTTCTCTGCTCTGCAGGGAGCAGAAACATCTTGTTTTTGTGGGGGCTGGCCAAAGCAAGCGCTTCCCTCAGCATGCGTGGGAATTTGCCAGCCTTGTGCTGTCCCTGTAGGGAATGCTGGAGGGGCTCTGCTTCTGGGCACCACCTGCTCAGCTCCATCCCAGGTACTACTTCACAGTACTTACCTGGTTGTTGGTGGTAGAGCTGTTTGAGTGTCCCCTCCTGTCACCTTTGTTTCTGTAGTGCAACAGTTTGCTTTGGGAACTTCATCACAAGAGTGACCTTGAGCAAATTCATAATATCTGCCGGTAAAAAAGTTACCAGGGATGAAAGGCACCAGAGATCTGATGGTCTTGTTTCACACCCTCCCAGCTGCTCCATGCTGGAAGCCAGCTGGCTCTCCAGAGCCATCACAGCTGACTCCTGCAGGGATGGTCCCCCTGCCCCCCACCTCTCCCATCACTCTGTGGCTTCTTTCCCAGGCTCCCGGATGCAGGGCTTTGGGATCAGTCTCAGCCTGGGGACATCATGGCATGGGAACAGTGAGTGTGTGGAGCTGACGCTTGGCACTGCCATCTTTTGATATAGGGAGTATTAAATGTGTGCCATGCTTGGAGTGGGGCAGCTTTAAGGTTTCACCAAGTTCCTTAAATCAGAGAATCCCAGAATTGTTTGAATTGGATGGAATATTAAAGCTCATCTCATTCTACTCACTTTCTATGGGAAGGGACAGCAGAACTACATTAAGAGTTAATTATTTTCTCTGAGCAAGGTAAACAAAGGCTCAGGGAAGGGATTTTTACCCATGTATAAATCCTGGGTAGTGTGAGCAGGTAGATGGGGCCAGCAGCCCAGCGCAACCTTGATGCCTCTGTTCTCCAGGCAGGATAAATCAGGAGACACGGAAGAGTGCTGCATCCCCTGCAGGAGGGAGGGATGCTGCTCATGGATCAAGGAGATGTTTTTCACCCCATGGACGTGTTTTCCACTGCCCAGGCTGCTGCAGTGCCATGGGGTGCAGACATAGAGTCCCAGAATGGTTTGGGTTGCAAGGGAACTTAACGCTCATCTAGTCCCACCCCCTGCCATGGGCAGGGACACCTCACTATCCCAGAGTGCTCCAAGCTCTGTCCCCTCCGGTCCTCCAGTGGCTTTGGACACTTGCAGGGATGGGGCAGCCACAGCTTCTCTGGGCAACCTGTGCCAGGGCCTCACCACCCTCACAGGGGAGACTTTCTTTTCAATATCTAATTAAATCAACCCTCCTGGCAGGGCTGAGACTGGCTGGTACCCCATTCTCTGCCTGCCAAACACATGGGGTTTGGGGAGCCTTGCCCTATGCATTTGGGGTGTGTTATAGCAAGAGGCACCTCCTGTAGGCCTGGCAGCATTGTCAGCCCCAGGGTGCACACCTTGTCAGCACCCTGCCTTGGGGACAGGTAACCAGAGGGTCACATCTGAGCTGTGGTACCACGGCAGCTTCTGGGTTCTCCTTGGCTCTGGTGGCTCATCAATGTTTTTGGGACGTGCTGTTGTGCCACTGATGCCCACAAAGGGAACTTGAGTGCAACCTCCTGCTCTGCCTGGTTATGAGCACATCAGTGTGGCCACTCAGGCCAAGCTGCCCATGTTCCTGCCACGAATTCCCTGTGCATCCCCACGCTCCAGTGTCATTGACAGCAGTGCAGCATGCTGGGGATTCCCATGGCTTGGCCACCATGGCTGGCTCAGGCCCTTGTACAGCAGCAGCAGGACCTGTGGGCTGCTCCCAGGGCTCCATGTCCTGGAAGCATGGGGGAGGATGTGGGTGCTGAGGTGCCAGAGGGCTGAATGTGTTGCTAGGAAATGGGAGGAGAGCAGTGTCTTCTTCTTTTATTGTTCCCTGAGATTTGGGTGCATCCCTGGGTACTCAAGCACATCCCATAGGTCACAGTCTCTCCCTCAGCAGTGGATGGGGCACCAGCCCTGGAGAGATCCCTTCCATCACACTTGTGGGGTTCAGGGATCACCGGGAGTGCAGCATCCTCAGGGTAGATGAACTTGCTGCTCCCTCATGTGTTTTCCTCCTGCAGACGTTGATTTATAAAGGCTGCTTAATGCTGAGTAGGGAATTTGGGGGATGGGGCATTTACTGCACTTTTCACCTGATTTCCCATGTCAAGGCTGATGTCAGGTAATGCCTTGGTCACCCTGTAAACTAAATTTTGGAAGTGTGATACTGTTAGGAGGCTCAGGCAGAAAACCCTAAATCCTGCAAAGCTGTTAGAGATTGTCTGTGAATCCTGTGCATCCTCAGAAGATGCGAGATGCTCTCTCTTGGCAGAGTGGGGAGGGAGCAGGGATGCAACTGGAGGATCCTTCCAGAGTCCCCAGGATGCATCTATGCAAAGAGTACTGTGGGTTTGGGGTGCCAGGGTGCAGACACAGTCTGGCTCAAGGATGTGTTGTCTCAGCAGGAGCTGTAGGTGCTGGGTGTGTCTCTGGGCACAAGCAGCGTCAACCCCTGCGGTGTCGTTTCAGTGTCCTGTGCTGGCAGGCCCCAGTGGTGCTAGTGGTGGCAAAGGGATGGGGTGCTCTAGGCTCACTGATCCCCCAGCCTGTTCCAAGGCAGGCAGTGCCAGGGGCTCTGTGCCTCAGTTCCACTGGCAGCCTCTGGCGAAGAGCAATTTCTCTTACTGACACAGATGTGGCTTTTACCCTCAGTGAGAAAAGGCAGTAAACGAGGGACCTTCTCCACTGAGGAATGAAAGAGACACCTTGCACAGTGGTCCTGGTCTGTCCTTCCCCAGCTTGGCTCCAACCCACAGGACACTCCTGATAGCCTGTCCTTACTATCCTGTGTCTGTGCTATTGGGGGTGGCCCCAGCCATGCTGAGGGATGCAGAGGAGCCACAGGTTCATGGCTACATCTGATACCTCTGCTGCCTTATCCTCAAAGCTTGTTTGGGGTGGGGGGGGTCCATTGCTGCACCTCCACAAAGTACTTGAGATGCAGAGAAGGGAGGTTCCAGTACAGCCTGGAGGGTATGAACCACCTGGATTTTGGCTTGCAGAGCTCTTAGCACTGGTTCTGCCCTCCCTGAGCATCATTCTGCTGTCCTGTATCCTGGCTAGTGCCCTGGTCATCTCTCTGGTTGACTCCTGTTAGTGTGTTGGCTGAGTTGTCTGGGTGCTGTTGGGCTGTTTCTCCTCCCAGGATTTGATGATCATTCCTGGGGGACCAGGATGGATTCTGCAGCAGTACTTGTAGAGCTATCATGGCCTCTCTGCAGGCAGCACTTGGTGCTTTAGGATCCTCCTGGTCCACGAAGGCTTTGCTGAGCAGCTGGATGTGTACACATCACTTGTCAGCAAGTCCTTGAGGCACTGGGACTTCATCCCAGAGCCCTCCAGAGCCCCAGCTGCTGTTTTGTGGTGGAGATGGGGTTGAACCAAAACCACCGAGCTCCTTTCCACCAGCCCTATTGGATGCTACAAAATCATTCCCCATCCTGGGAGTGCTCTGTCCCTGCTTGGTGCACAGCATAAGGTGTTGGAAGGGGAGAGGGGAGCTCTTGGTCCTGGGCTATCCTTGCCCCATGGGTCTGTAGGACTCTGCTGACCATACCACGTTGCTGCTGGAGAGCAAATGGTTGTCTTGGGGCTGATGTTGCCATCAGGAAACAACTCCAGAATTGCTGTCCTGGCCCCACAGCCTGACAGCCCTTGCTCCTGGGTGAGCAGCTGCCCAGTGCAGTGGGATGCTGCCAATAAGGAGTCTCAGGTGTGTCTTTGTCTCCAGGCATCTCCTGGGTACTGCAGGTCCCTGGAGCTGCCATGGCTGCTCCTCCTTCCTGGCTGTGCCCTTGTTTTGGTTGGGGTGTATGTGTTTGCTACCTTCGCGCTTGAGCATCCCCATGGACTCACCTTTCCACAGCTCTGGTTGTGTTTGGTGTATTTAAAATTTCTTCTTTTTTCCCCTCTTTTCTGTCTCCTGGCAGTCAATTTTTTCATTGATACATCCTTTTGCAACTATCTACATCTTAGAGCTGCTAATTCGCTGCTGCCAACTTCCCCTGGGTTTAATTTATACAATATGTTTATTTTTACTGCAATTTTTTCCTTTTATTCTAAGCCAAGATAATTTTGAACTCAAGATGCCTTCTTTTATGATCGCAGATTCATGAGATTTTGGCAAAGCCACCATAAGCCGTAATTACTCTTCATTGTTTTTGTTTACATTTCCCCCACGATCAATTTTTGCTAATAATCCCTTTCAACTTGTGGAAATTGCCCTTTTTCCACCTCCGGGTGTGTTTCTTTTTGATGCATGCAAAAATCCCTTCCCACAGCCGTGGAACTGGATTAGGGCTGTCTGTACCTGTACGAGTGCTCATCCTCTGCTCAGGGGTGAGCTTTGCTCACATCCATTGTTCAGAGGCTCCGCAAGCCTTGGGGTCTCCAGAACCCCATCCCATTGGCAGCCTCGACCGTGGTGGGTTCTCTCCTATAGCTCCAAGAGCTGCTCAGCTGGTTCACAAGCTGCTGCCACCTTGTCCAGGCTGGCCTGCAGAGCTGGAGATAAATCCCAGAGTGGACATTCCCCACTCCTGTGCCCGTCCCTGATCCCTCAACTCTTTGCTGCAGCCCCTCTGAGTGATGGCAGAGGGACTTCTCTCTGCTTGTGGTCCCACAGCCCATCTCCAGCCTGCTCCGAGGCTGCTTTTTTCCAGTGGAAGGCAGCTGCTTGGTGGACAGCACTAGGATGGATGGGAAGGAGGGAGGGATGCAGCACATCCCTTGCCCATGCGGGACCACCAGCACAGTGGCACCCACCAGCAGAGCATCCCTCAGTACAACCCGCTGCTTTTCAGGGTGAATGAGTGTGTAAGAGGGGAGGAGGGAAGCCTTCTCCATGGTGAGGTGTTGAAGATGGGGTTTTCCCAAGGAAGGAAACATTAGGAAGGTTTTCCCAAGGAAGGAAACTCTCACTAAAAATTCCCACCACCCACAGCTGCTGGCTCCTCTGGTGCTTTATCTGCCATGGTGGGGTTGGAGGGGATGCAGGGTTTGCATTCCTGGCAAACCCTTGAAGATAGAAAAGGATGGCAGTGGGGAGATGCTTTGGCCTTGGGAGGGACTGGAGGGAAGCCAAGCTGCTTGAAGGAGATTTGGGCTTTCCTGCATCTGTCCTAGGGAGAAGCTTACTCCAGCCAAGAGCCTGAGCTGAAGCTCCCTGCTGCCCAGAGGATCCCTTCCATGCTTGACAAAAACAAGGCAGCAGCTTCTCCCAAGCCATTCCTGCTTAGAACTGCCAACCAGAAGCACATTTCCAGCTTGTCAGTAACAACAGGCGAAAGTAGGAACGTCAGGTAGATCCACAGCGACAGTGTGTGTGACAGAGGGCATCCTTGCTCACCCCATACTTGGTTTGTTGGGTTTGTGGAGGGTGCACAAGGGGGCCTGGCTCTGCATGGTACCAGCAGTGCCAGAGGAGCCGGAGCATCCACAGGCTGTGGTGTTTGAGTGCCCGGGTTAATGTGGCACAAGCCCAGAGGTGTTTGATGCTTGTTGTTTGCTGGGGGACCCTAATCCTGGATCCCTGTTGCAGGTGTAGCCTGTAGCACTGCCTGTCCATGCCTGTCTCTGTCTGTCCCTGCACTGCTATCACCTCCCCACAGACATCCTGAGCTCTGGCATGTGCTTCTTCCAGGGGCTGGCTGGAGTCAGGGATAGTTGGAGCAGATGGATGGGCTGCAGGCAGGGGCTGACTCTGGATTGGGGGACAGCAGTGCTGGCAGCAGCTTTGGGCATCCCTCTGCTCTGGGCCGTGCCCCCTGCTGCTCTGCAGAGACCTGGTCACAGAGGAAGTTGCCCAGATCAATCTGAGAGGCTTGGCTGCACCAGGGACTCATTCTGCTCTTTAATTCTTCTTCACTGGCCCCTGGTCCTGCTTCCCCCCACTGGTGGCTCTAGGTGGCCCAGGGAGGGCTGTGGAGCACAGCTGTGTGTCACTGCAGGGCGGTGGGGCTTCTGCTGCAGCTTTGGCTGCTTGGAGATAACATCTTTCCCTGTAAATGTTATTATCCTGTATATGTTTGGGCCAGGGAGGAGGGGGGGGGTCACCATCTGTGTTTTCCAATAAAAGCAAATTAAAATTGAAGCCCATTAAGGATAGCTCAGTTGGGATTCTGAGCAGGACTCTGGAGCCTGCTGGGAGTGAGTTGCTTGCAGCCCGTGCCACCAAGCAGGGTGACAAAACCTCATTTAGTGCCAGCGGTGCTGGGAGATGACACTTGCTGTGCTCCCTGTCCCCACTGCGGGTGGGGGTGGCCCCAAGGGGTGGAGGGACAGAGCATGCCCTGGGCTTAATCCCCTCCATGCTCTTCACATCAGGTGATGGGCAGAGGTTAGTGAGGAACAGGGTGATGTTGTCCAAGAGCCAAGTGTGTGCTCCTTACCCAGTGATGCTGTGGAGCCTCCAGGCTTCCTGCTGCATCCCGGATCTCCTGAGGTCACCTTGCCCCTGTGCCTGGGAACACAGGACAGTGGGTCTGGGAATAGAGGATGCTATGTCTAGGATACGGGAGAGTGCCTGTGGGTATCAAAGGGGACTGGGCGGTGCTGCCCTGCACCCTGGGCATTGCACCCTGTTCCAGTGGCTGCAGAGCATGGTGGTGGGAGCAGATTATTATGTTATACAGCAGCTTTTTGCCAGGAGATGCACATGGCACCTGCTCCTGCACATCAGTGGCAGTGGGTCTGTGTTTGGGTACCAGTGGTGACACCAGTGTCCATCCCCCATGGGGTGGCTGTGCCACGCTCAGCTGGACAAGAGCAGTGCATGGTGGAGGCTGATGGTTCCTTTGGGGCTAGGGCACCTCTAGAAGGAGCTTCCGGGCATGGAACTCCAACTTCCCAGAGCACCCTTGTGTCCATCCCCAAGAGAGGAAGGAGGCTCTCAGGAGGACATGGCCCTTTTCCATCCTCTTGGAAAAAGGCTTAGTGGGAATTTAGTCTCTGCCGGACCTGGATAAGACTAGAGGGAACAGACCCTGGGACTCCCTCCCTCACAGTATCTGGGGTCAGTGCCACCACAGAGAGCCATCAGCAGTGACAGTAGCAGTGGCTATTAAACACCTGCATGTGTCTCCTCTGTGGCTCCTGCATTCCCAGCAGCAGCAGGAGGGCTTCTGCTCGCTGGAATTTGGCATCTGCATTGTCTCTTCCCAGCAGCTTGCCCCTGCCTGAACTCAGACCACCTACAAGTCCCAGCTCCTTTCGGGACAGATGCTGCCAGTGGGTCCCTGGTGCTGCTGGAGCAGCTTCCCAAAGAGCTCTCGTGGGGTTATCCTGTTTCTGCTGACCTCTGGAGCAGCTGGTGTGGGGAAACTGTGACAGACAGGATGCATCCGGAGCCATGAGTGGGATAATGTGGGAGCCAGATTGAGTGGTCCTGCCTCACATCCAGCCCTGCTTCTTCAGCAGGGGCTGAGAGGTCACAAAATCAGAATTCCCTGCTGAGACCTGGAGCTCTCATTCTCCTCCCAGCCAGGCAGGTGAGAGGGATGATCCAGGAAGGGCTGAGGGTCAGCTGAGTGCTTGGAAAGCAGGACACGTGCTGGGGTGACCTGCAGGACCCCATGGGCTGTTGAGTTTGGCTTCTCCTTGTTTAGAGCTTTCCAGCAGTGGAGCAGTCAGCACCCTGCAAGGCAGTGCTTGCACAGCCAGGCCTTCACAGGGAGAGGAGCTGGGAAGAGGATCTGGAAGCTGCTGAATTTAGGCCGTGGCCATGCTCAGCCCTGGTTCCTGGCTCACCTGTTGGCATTGCCATGGTCCCCATGGCCAGGTGCAGCTCTGTTCCAAGCCCAGCTTTCTGAATTTTCTGGTCTAGCAGGGCTGGAAGCCAAAGGCCAGTGGTTTCTTTCTGCACAGCAATATCAGCCCTGGGTTTGGTCCCCTGAGGATGGTCCAGACAAGGTGTGGGCAATCAGAGTAAGGGAGGGATTTTGGTGGGAATGGGAAAGCATAGCCCAGCTCGTGGCATTTCCCTTGTGGAAATGCAGGAGGAGTTTCACCTGGGATTGCTGAATTGCTGTGCCAAGGACAGGGCATAGGGACCATCCACTTGTTTGACATCAGTCCTGACCCTGCATGTCACAAGCAGCTGAACACCACCCAGTAGCTGGGTGAGAGTGACCCAGTAGGTTCTGATGAGCCCCTTCCATCCCCTGCTTCCCTGCTGGCTCTGGGGCTGGCTCCTGTGTCACAGGGCTTGCAGGAGCTGTGACTGATGTCCTAAGGAACTGAGGAGCCAGGAAGGTTCCATGACTCCCCCAAAGTGAGGACATCTTTCCCCTGCTAGTGCTGTGTGGTATCTCTGGGGTCAGCTCTCCCTGCTCCATGGACTATCAGCCTGGAACCTGCTTAGCAGGTCAGAGGCACTCTGTGTGATAGAGATGATGGACATCATGCTAATTCTTAGATCTCTGAGTCTGGCTAGACCTAATTTTTCAGGGAAAGGCATTGAATGACCAGGTGCCTCACTGCTGGGTTCACAGCACTGGGACCACTGGCATGACCAGCTGTGGCTGACCTCAGGGTGGCCTTTGGGGCTCCAGGAGCGGGATGTGCTGAGGTCTCCATCCCAGCTCAGTCAACCTCCTCTTTTCACTCCCTATCAATCACTCTCCCTCTTGGAGTTTAAGTGGATCCCTGAGTGAAGTATCCCAAGTATCCCATGGCCACTGGCTCACAATGCAGTGAGCTGTTCCCGCGCCAGCGGCTCGGCCGGGGGGGGGATTGGGTTTCAGCTTGTTCCGCTGGCCCCTGGCCAGGTAAAGCAAAGCTCAGGGCTGCAGGGAAGGGCCACTGGGTTTGCTCAGCCCCTCTCAGCTCGCGCTGGCAAAAATATCATAATCAGGCTCCAGTAAAGCACAGGAGGCAGAGAGGGGCCTTTCAACTTGGGGAAGGGTAAAGAGATCTGCGGCGAGGGCTCCTCGTGTGGGGACAGACGGGTTTCTCATTAGCCACCCCCCTGCCCCGGGATGTGGCGGCTGTGCCTGAGGCCAGGATGGGTACATGGTTCCAGAAGCACATGTCCTGCATGGAGGAGTTCATCTTGACCTGTGATGCCTCCAGTGCAGATCTTGGTCTTGCTCCACCTGGCTGGGCTCTGACACTGTGTGTCTCTCCAGCCTGAAGCTGATGAAGTGTTTTAGGTGGGCTTCCAGGTCATGTAAGGGACATGGTGACAAGGAATGATCTCCAGTCATCTCTGGCAGTCATCTCTGCCTTTGGATGACTTTGCTCCCAACCCATCAGAGCGGGCTGGAAGCTTCTTGTCTGCTTTGCACATCCAGCAGTGGCCACAGCTGATGTGGTCATAGGTCCATGAGAAGCTTGCTCTCTGTGTTGATAGTATTGGACCAGGATTAAAATCCTGGCAAGTGTCCTACCCTGAGAGAGGAGTTGGCATGAGGAGTGGAAGGGGAAGGGAAAAAGTTGTGGGTGGAAAAATGAGGGTGGAGGCTCCAGCTATCTGTGGGGCTATTTATTTGTCCAGCTGTTTCTTTATCTGGATGAGCTTGGAGGCTGTGCATGTGAAGCATTTGCCAGGACTTCTGAGAAACTCGGGTCCAGATGCTCTAAATTGGTCTGAATTGGCAAAACTCCATGCAAGTTATTTTTCCGGATGGAGAGAAGTGTGTCTGCAACATGCACAGCTCCTCTGTTAATCCCTTTCACCTCCAGCCTCTGCCACTGTCCCTTGGTTCTGCCACTCTCCATCCCCACTCCTTGGCAGCCTCTCCTGCCACCACCAAGACCCAGCATGGTCCCAGACTTGTCCTCCCCTCCCAGTTCTGTCCACTAGTCTCATTCCTGATCTGGCCAGATGGGAAAAGCTGATGCAGCTCAGAACCCCACACTCATCTCACTTGTGGCTGAGCAGCAAGAAGACCACGTGGAAGCACAGGAACCCCCACCCAGTTATTGTCAGAGCAGATCCTCCATGTGATGCTGTCTTATTGTGGCTTTGAGCATCTGGAAGTGATGGGGTAGGGGGGATGATGTGACTGGAAATGCCAAGTGTCCCTCCAGAGCCATGGGGTGCCCTCAGAGCAGGCAGCAGTGCTGGGGACAGGCTCTAGTGCTGGCAGGAAGCTGCTCAGAGAAAACATCTTCAAAGTGAAGAGGATGGGCACTGGTCTCCAAGTGTCCCGTGGGGAGCAGCGCAGTTCCCGGTGGGAAGCGGGCCAGAGTTGTGTCTGCTGGTTTGGAGCAGCTGCAGATTTATTTATAATGCTATGGGCAGCATGTGAAGCTGCAGGTAAACACGCAGGAGGGGAGAACAGAAGCAACAACATTGAGAAGATGCTGCTGTGGGGGAGCACTGCACTGAGCTGCAGTTATCGCAGCCACCAGAGGTGAGCCAGGGACCAGGCTCCCACCCCACATGGCTTTGCTCCATATCCTGGGTGCCGTGGGGACCTTTATGGGGTTGCCAAGGCATCAGCCTCTCACCTTATTGTCTGGTGCTGCCAAACCAACAGTATGGCACCATGAAAGTGGCTGTGACAGTGAGTGAAGTTGCCAAGGTGGTGGTCTCATTAACAGTTGGGCTTGGGGTTGCCCATCCTGGAATTGGACTGTGTTTTTCGTCCCCAGCACAGGATCTGGTCCTGTTGTGTGCCTGTGTGTTTGTATGAGCATGGGGCAGCCCCAGGTAGGACCAGGAAAGCTGCTGGGGGAGATACAGCCGTGACAGCCCACCACAGGTCACCATGGGCACAGAAATGGCAGGGGCAGAGGGCAGCCCAGTGGAAACTGCAGATGGAGGAGTTTCCACTGGGAAACCATGATGGGTTCCCATGCCTTGGGGCTTATCACACTTTGTGTGGAGCTTGCACCTCTGGCAGAACTTTGTCCAAATGATGTCCCTGAGCCTGGAGTCACCTGTCACTCAGAAGCATCCATAAGCATATGGAACAGGTTGCCCAGAGACGTTGCCCAGACTCCTCATCCCTGGAAGTGTCCAAGGCCAGGCTGGACAGGGCTTGGAGCAACCTGGGATAGTGGCAGGTGTCCCTGCCCATGGCAGGGGGGGGAATGGGATGAGCTTTAAGGTCCCTTTCAAACCAAACTGCTCTGGGATTCTATGATTCATCCAAGATCCTCAAAGAGCTGCTGATGTCATTGTAAAGCCTCTCTCGGTGATTTTTGGGCAGTCTTGGGATTCAGGGAGGTCCCATCTGACTGGAAGTTGGCAAATGTCCTAATTTTCAAGAAGGGCAAGAAGGAGGACCCTAGAAACTACAGCCTGTCAGTCTCACTTCATTGCCTGGTAAAATCAATGGAGAGCATTATTCTGAGGAGTATTGAAAAACACCTGCAGGACAACATAGTCACTGGTCACAGCCAGCACGGCTTCATGAGGGGAAGTCCTGCTTATCAAACGTGATTTCCTTCTATGACACCTGGTTGATCAATGGAAGTCAGGAGATGGAATCTTTTTTGATATCAGCAAAGCTTTTAATACTGTCTGTCACAGGATCCTTATGGACAAACTGTCCAGCCCCTAGCTGGATAAACACATCACGTGATGGGTGAGAAACTGGCTCACAGGTCAGGCACAACAGGTGACAGTGACTGGGGTGATATGAGACTGGTGACCTGTTACTGCAGGGCTTCTTCATTGCCCTGTGCTCTTCAGCATCCAATGACTTGGAGATTGGACTGGAAGGAATACGAGGCAAGTTCACAGAAGATACAAAACTGGAAGGATCTGTTGCCTCCCTCAGAGGCAGGGAGGCCCTGCAGAGAGACCTCGACAAAACAGAGGACTCGGCCATCACCAACCATGTGAAGTACAAGGGAAAGTACTGGATTCTTTACTGGGGATGGGGCAACCCTGGATATGTGGGTGGACTAGGGAACAAGAAGCTGAAGAGCAGCTGCTGGAAGGGACCTGGGGTCCTGGTCAATGTCCAGTTGGATCTGAGTCAGCAGTGCCCTGGCAGCCAGGAGGGCCACCCGTGTCCTGGGGGACATCAGGGCCAGCATCACCAGCCAGACAAGGAAGGGGATTGTCCTGCTGTGCTCTGCAGGGGGGCAGCCTCACCTTGAGTCCTGGGGCATGTTTGACCACCACAATATTAAAAAGATGTTAAGCCATCAGAGGGCATCCAGTCCAAAGGAGGCCATGAGAATGGGGAAGGGTCTGGAGGGAAAGCCATATGAGGAGTGGCTGAGGTCGCTTGGTCTGTTCAGCCTGGAGGAGACTGGAAGAGACCTAATTGTACCCTTCAACATCCTCCTGAAGGGCAGCAGAGGAGCAGGTACCAATCTCTTCACTCTGGTGAGCAGTGATAGGAGTTGGGAAAATGGCTGGATCTAAGTCAGAGGAGGTGTAGGTTGGATATTAGAAAAAAGTTTTTCACCCAGAGCTTGGTTGGGCACTGAACAGTGCGGTGACCAGGGTAGTGGCCACAAGCTTGTCTGAGTTCAAGGAGCATTTCGACAATGCTCTCAAGTACAGGCTGGGGTTGTTGGGATTTCCTGTGCAGGGCCAGGAGTTGAACTCAATGATCCTTGTGGGTCCCTTCCAGCTCAGCCTATTCTATAATTCTATAATTCTAGGTTGGGCCAGGCCTAGAGCAGCCTGGGATAGTGGAAGGTGTCCCTGCCCATGGCAGAGGGTGGAACTGGATGAGCTTTAAGTCCAAACCAAACCATGTTGTGGTTTTATGATTCTGATTCACATCCACTGTGCTTCACAGGGAACAGTTATTCCCAATTTTCTATAATTCAGGCACTCTCTGCTCAGTGTAACCCCATCTCCAAAAGGACTTCAGCCTGGGCAGCAACTTGGTGCAAAAACTGTCCCCAAAGGGGCACATTGGAATGTTACAGCTGTGTGCGATGGGGACCACAGGCCTAGGACCCCTGCACAGTGAAGGCTGACAAACAGGAGCCTCAAAGACAGGAACCTGGTTTAGGGAGGAAGAAGAAGGAAGCTGAGCTAATTTAGCTGTCTTGGAGATGGATCATTTGCCACCCATGAGCACCACAAGAGGGAGAGGTTTTGGACTGCAGAGTCTTTGTAGAAGGAAAAGGAAATCCAATAGCTGGCGTCCGAACGGTGTAAATCCATACTAAAATTAATGGAATATCTGGTGTTTTTAATGGGAAGATAATTTGCCATTGGAAAAATTTGCTTAAAACCTGCAAATTTCTTCTCCTTGTCCCTGGGCCAGCCAGAGTGGATGCAGAGCTCCAAGGGGATCCTTCAGCTGAGGATAAGAGGGTGGGGGCAGTGGTGTACCAAGCATGACATTTCCACTGCACTGAGTTTTCATTAAATAAAAGGCTTTTAAAAATGCAAAATGCTTCAAAATATGAAGTTTATTTGGGGAATTATTTGTAATGACTTAGAATGTATCTTCTTTTCCATTTAAGTCACTGCTATTAATGTACTTACTATGCACCGCTGTCATTGATAGTTAAGATAAAGTAACAAAATCAGGGGGTTTTTAAAGCTTCTTGCTAGCACTGGGTGAAAAATTTTGTTTTCCTTTCAGATCAAATGCCACTGGTGTTTTAGTGAAAAAGCTACATCCTCTGATAATGCAAACACTATTATTGACCTATGTAAACAAATATTCAGTGTAAAAAGAAATTTCATAAAACTGACCCACAACATTTCAGGATTAGCTGTTTTCCAGAACTCTTCCTAGTGGGAAAAATTGAAGTATTTTTTGCTTTTTACTCTTGGAATACAACCAAATTTAGAAATCCTGGTTTCCTGTGAACTGGAAACCGCTGGCTTGAACCAGGAGTAATGAGCAAGCCACAGTCTGAGGAGGATTTACTGCCAGGAGTAGGTGCAGGGAGCACAGCAATGCCGAGGCGCTTTTTGGGGTGCCAGTGGGGAAGAGGAAGTAGCATGCACTGAGCAGTTGTCACCTCTGCATCCAGGTCTGGCTCTTCAGTGATGGATCTGCTCAAGGCTGAGCTATTTTCCTTTGTTTTTGCTCAGTGGAATGAAAGTGGACACAGTGGAGATGCTCTTGGGGGGTTTGTGGTAGAATGCTTGTTTTTCTGGTGAGGAGAAGGACAGAAGAAGGACATGGTTACATCCAGTAACTCTCCATTCCCATTCTGGGACTACTGTTGGCAGTGTCCAAAGCCAGGTTGGATGGGGCTTGGAGCAACCTGGGTTAGTGGAAGGTGTCCTTGCCCATGGCAGGAGGGAGGGACTGGATGGTTTTGAAGGTCCCTCCCAAACCCAACCATTCTGGGACTCTAAGTGTGTGTGGGATGGACACCTCCCAGCATCCCTGCAAGCACAGTTGGCATCCCCAGGGCATGTGCTGAAATCAGGGGCAGATTCGTGTTGACCCTGCAGAGCAGAGGAACAGAATTTCCTCTCTGGTCATCACCATGGTCTCAGCGCAGAATCACTGGTTGTGTGCTGCCCTGTGCAGTCTGTCTCACCATGCTCCCCTCATGTCCAGCGTTGGTGTTCTGAGCAGAATTTCTAAACTGCATTTTCTAAACCTGGGAATATTGTCCTATTTTCTTAAATTATCAGCCTTGGGTGTGGTGCAGAAAAATCCCTGTATTGCAGTGAGCATGTGGCTGCAGACCTGGAGGACAGTTACCTAGACTGTGGAAACTACTCATGGAAGTGTCCAAAAAAGACTTGAGCACTCCCTGGAAGGTGTTAAAGAAGTGTGTAGATGTGGTGCTTAGAGACATGGTTTAGTGCTGAACATTGCAGTGCTGCAGTAATGGTTGGACTCAATGATATTAGATGGTTTTTCCAACTATGATTCCATGATTCCAAGTGTCTGTCCCATTTATTTCTGCTGGGGCTGGCTGGCATGTTCACCTGCTCATGTTGGCCCAGGTATTGGGGTACTATAACCTGAGCACCCATCCTTGTGCCATCAGTGGAGTTAAACCAACCTACAGCTATTTGGGATGAAAAGGATTCCAGTGTTGGAAGTATGATGAGCTGCAGTAAGGGTGAGGAGGCTTCGCTGTTGTGTGGCTTAGGAGGACTTGTCTGTGCTGGTTGGTGGTAGCATCACCTGACTTAGTTCAACCCAAATCATCTGGAAAACCATCTTTAACAGTGGTTTAATTTTTTAGTACTTTTAAGTCCTAAAAGTGCTGTTCCTTCCCACATCCAACTGCATCTCTGAGCATTGTCCCTATTGTGCAAAGTTTTGAGCCAAAAATATCCTGCTTTTGGCAAAGGAAACTATAAGGTGATGGAGGATCCCTGCTCAGGCCGCTCCTCATCTGCAGGGGTAGAACTGGGCTGGCAGTGCCTGGATTTGGGATTGAGATGAGGAAAACCCAGCTTTGCTGATGGATGGCAGAGTCCCCATTCATAGCACGAGACATTGCCTGTGCTGGGCACCTTGAGGTCCCACCTCAAATCGTGGGGTCAGTTTTGTGCCCCTAATGAAAATAAAGACATTGAGGGGCTGGAGCATTTCTATAGAAGGAAATGGAGCCGGGGAAGGGTCTGGAGCACCAGGAGCAGCTGAGGGAGCTGGGGGCTCAACCTGGAGAAAAGGAGGCTCATGGGGGACCTTCCAGGAGGAGGTTGGACTCTGCTCCCAGGGAACAAGAGACAGGATGAGAGGAAACAGCCTCAAGCTGTGCCAGGGGAGGTTTAGATCGGATATTAGGGAAAATTCCTTCATGGAAAGGGAGCTCAGGCATTGGACCAGGGCAGTGGAATCCCCATCCCTGGAGATGTTAAAAAAATGTGTGGATGTGGCACTTGTGAACATAGCTTAATGATGAACATGGTTTTGGTGCAGGGCTGATGGTTGCACTTGATGATCTTGGAGGTAATTTCCATGATTCTGCATGAGGGCCAGGGAGCAGTGGGCAGTGGGTGGGGAGCAGTTGGGTGGAGGGACCGGTACCTGGGTCCCCCAGCTGAGGTGTGGCCAAAAGGCTCAGTGTAGGATGGGCTCCAGCCCTGCAGCCCTGGGCTAGCTCCTCTCCGCCTTTTTCCCTGTCTCCATCTTCAGTCCTTTCATCAGCATCCAGTGACTCCTTGTTTCACCTTCCTTCCACAGAGACACTGATGGACTCCACAACAGCGACAGCAGAGCTAGGCTGGATGGTGCATCCTCCGTCAGGGGTAAGGCATCACCTTATAAGGACCTGGCTCTTCTGGAGTCTCTTGTGCACATGAATGTGGCAGGCTTGGCCCAGCAAAAGTCAGGCACTGATGCAAAATGCCTTGGCTATGTGGGAAGAGCACAAAAGGAAGTGACAGTTGAGGTTTCTAGTAGTTTTCTAGGAGATGATACTCCAAAAAATACCCCAGTGTAGGTGGGATGTAATTCCCATCCCAGAGTCAAAACAGCGTGATGCTAGAGGAATCATACTCTCCATTGAGCTGGCCTGCAGCCACCTAAAAATGAGGAGAGGAAGAAATAACCACCAGGGCCACCGTCATTTGTCCCCAGTGTCACTTGTTATTCCATTACCTGTCACTTGTAGCAGGATGAGGGCATTAGGCTCTGGTCCTGAAAGGACTGTCCAGCATCCCTGGCATCCCACAGAGAGATGTTTGCTGGCTCAGCAGAGCTGTCTGTCTTCTTTACCAGGGCCAGGTGTACCCTGAGACACATCCAAAGACCACCCTGAAAAAGCTCCTTTAAAGAAGAGCTTGGGCAAGGCAGTGCATCAGGTTCATCCCCCAGTGGGTGGCTGGGCACTAAACAGGCTCCCCAGGCTGCCAGAGCTCCAGGAGCATTTGGACAATGCTCTCAGGGGTGCACAGGGGGGGATTGTTGGGGTGTCCTGGGCAGGGTCAGGAGTTGTACTCATTGATCCCTGTGAGTCCATTCCAACTCAGAACATTCTCTGATTCTGTGATTTCTATACCCTTCTTCTCATGGGAGAAAACCAGTGTGAAGCCACCTCTGTGTGCCTTGTGGGGCGTCAAGGTCCTTCAGAGCATCCTGCCCACCTCTGGCTGCAGTGACCGGCAGCGGCCACAGTGCCCAACCCCCCCAGACCTGCTCCCTTGCACTTGGGTGGCCCAATCCAGCCTGACCAAAGCCTGGAGATGCTTCCCATGCCTGTGCATGGCAGTGGTGGCTCAGGCTCCGTCCTGCCTTCCATCCACCCTCTGCAGGGGCTGGATGAAGACGTTTCCGTGGACGTCACCCCCAGGCTGACAGCATGTCCCTGATCTGAGCTGAAGAAGAAAAGAAACAGCCAAGAAAAGCCTCATCTGGGGAGATTAAACTGAGCTGGAGCAGCGTGGCCACGGTGTTGCGCCAGGCCCATCACCATGATAAAGGGCAGAGCTGCCCCAGCCCCGCCAGTGCCCGCCGAGGGGGATGACGGGCACACAATGGGGGGAGCAGAGGTCAAGTCTTTTTCTCTCCTGGCCCAGCCTTTCTTGTTTGCGGTGTTTCCATATGTGAAGCACGCCCTGCTCCTATTCCCCAGCCCGGCCGTAATGAGGCTGGGGCCTGCTGGAAGCCGTCTCCCCGGGTTATTGTGCTGCTGCCTTCTTTTGAGTTCCCGGCATGTTAATTAGAGAGCCAGGAGAAAGGGAGAGGCTTCTAATTAAGCATCGAGGAAGCGCAGGGGCTGGTGCACAGGGATGACTTTCTCTCCCATCTGGGAAAAGGGAAGTCTAGAGCCAGCCGCTCGCTGCGGCAGGGCTGTGGGAGGATGCTGGGGGTTCTGAGCCTGGCCCCCAGGGTGCTCCCAGGTCCCCCGGCAGGGTGGTGATGCCCATCTGCAGAGTGAAGTGCAGTCCCAGTGGTTGATGGCATCGCCTCCGGTCTCCACCTCTGGGCATGGCCCTCAGGGGGGATATGGCACATCATGCCCTGCTCTGTGCTCATCATGGGTGACAATTCTGTGGTGCCTTCATGGCCTCATGTCCACGGGCAGGACATGGTAGTGCATCCCACTCAGAGCTGACTGGTCAGGTTGAGTGCAGCCAGCATCTGGAAGACAGAAGCTGCTGTGTGCTCCTCTTTGGGGATTATTAGAGACCCTAAAGCCCAAACAGTTGCTTTATGTCTGGCTCTGAAGCTCTTGTGCCTTATGTAGATGTCCCCAAGCCCTGCTTCTAGCATCTCCTGTTCATGCCAAGCCCGGGAGACCCTCATTCCACCACGTGCTGCTCCTGTCTGACCAAGGCTGAGCTTTCTTGTCATGACATGGGCTCATGTCCTTACCCTCCCTGGGGGCTGGGCAGGTGTGGGTGGGGGGTCCCTTAGTCTTGGTGGCTGCCAAAGTGGGTGTTTGGAGTGGTCCCGGTGAGGGAGAGCCACATCAGAGGCAGGGCAAGGGAAGGAATTGCTTCTGCATGCCTCGTCCTTGATTCCCTCATTCCCCTCCCAACCAGTGCCCTGAAAAGCAGGGAAATCCAGAAATTTTCCACTAACACACCAAATTTATTTCTAGAAAACAAAGCAAATGCTCCTCTTGTGTTTTGCGAGGATGCTTTTCTCGTCCCCCAGCCCTGGCAGCAGATTTACAGCCACTGCCAATCTGAAGTGGTTGGAGCTGTTGGGGATCTTCCCTGACAGCCTTCTGTTGGGCTGTGAGCCTTGATGTGCGAGGAGCAATCTGTCTCCTGAGCCTCTCTCCCCAGTCCTGGGTGCCCTTGTGAGGCTGTTTACAACCTGAGGGGCTGGGGGTGCGCTGCCTGTGCAGTATTTTCCCTGGATTTGGTCCTGGCACTGGTGCTGGACCTGGGCTCTCATGCTGCCCTGCCCTGGGTGTTGTGATCCTTCATCCAGGGCAGGGTTGTGCTTGAGGTGTAACATCCATGGGAAACAGCTCGGCTTCCACTTGAGCAGGTTTATGAACAAATTCAGAAGGAGCAGTTCCAGCTGGCCGGGACTGTGTCACATGCCAGCATCACAAAGGTGCCCTGGGTGGAGATGGGACTGCAGGGAGATGCTCTGCACTCTGGCAGGGGCTGGGCAGGGGGGATGCTCTGTGAGCTGAGGGTTTTCCTCCCACAAAGACCCTTCTCTGTTGGTGCTTCCCGCAGAGGAGCAGTGGCCGGTTACAGGCTGCAGCTCAAGCCCTGCATCCCCTACTCTCAAGTGTCCCCATCCTACACAGAATGGAGACAACAATTGCTGGTGGATTGGGGAAAAAACAGCCTGGGAAAACAGCAGAGAGCTCAAGAAGGCCAGGGGATGTCACAGCAGCCCTGAGCTCTGTGGGGATCCAAGGGGACAGCTGGAACTGTGTCAAAGGGGTTTAGACTGGATGTTAGGGAAAGGTTCTTCCCCCAGAGGGTGATCAGGCACTGGACAGGCTCCCCACGGGATGGTCACAGCCCCAAGGTTTCCAGAACTTCAGGACTGTTTGGATATCACTCTCAAGCACAGGGGGGGATTGTTGGGGTGACTGTGCAGGGCCAGGAGGTTGACTCAATGATTCTTGTGGGTCCCTTCCAGCTCAGGATATTCTCTTCTGTAATTCTACAGAGCTTCCTCCAGAGCTGGCAGAGTCAGTCATCTGGAGTGAGCTGGGCAGAGTTTCCCATGGGGAAATCTGTCAGCTCCAAACTGTCTTGCTGAGAAGGATATTGCTGTCATGGCACAGCTCATAGGCATGTCTGCATCCCATAGATCCTGTTCAGGACAGCTGGGGCTGGGACCTGAGTACACCTGCTAGAGGTACCCCAAAGCATTTGACCCTTGAAGGGGCAGGGATGATGGTTCCAGTGGAACTTACCCAGCACCTCCCTTTTTGGGAACACAGCAGGATTGGCCATGGTCTCATCCTGCCCCTGGGAAGAGGCACTGGCTGCAGCCAGCCAGGTGCTTTTACGGCTTATGAGGAAGCAGGTCCTGTCTGCCATGTCTGTAACCATAGAGGCACTGGTGGGAATTCCTGTGCTAAGGGCACCATGTTCCTTTGCCAGAGGCACAGCCATGCAGTGCAGCCATGGGCACAGCCCCTACTAAAACCATTTCTGCAGAGCAGTGGCTTTGCTGTCCCACCAGCAGCAGAGATGCTTGACCCTGAATCCAGGCATGGAGCATGGTGCTGGTGGCAGCGAGGTGGTGCTGGTGGCAGCGAGGTGGCCCCGAGGGCCCCCTCTGTCCCCACAGTGTGGAGCCTGCCTGGGGCATAATGTGGGTCAAACCCTGCCCAGGCAGGTACAGGGCACCTGCAGGGGGGTGCTGGTATGAGGTGGTGGGCACTCTGGGACAACCTGTGGGATAGGGTGGGCACAGAGAGGGGCAGCTGGTGCTGGCAGAGCCTACTTGGCACATAATAGGGATGGGAAGAGGTGAGGAGGGTGGGGAGCACCCGTTCAGTGCAGCCCCTTGACTGTCTGTGTCCTGCCCACAGTGGGAAGAGGTGAGTGGGTACGATGAGAACATGAACACAATCCGCACCTACCAGGTGTGCAACGTCTTTGAATCCAGCCAGAACAACTGGCTCCGGACCAAGTACATCCGGAGGCGAGGAGCACACCGCATCCACGTGGAGATGAAATTTTCTGTCCGGGACTGCAGCAGCATCCCAAATGTCCCAGGCTCCTGTAAGGAGACTTTTAACCTGTACTATTTCGAGTCGGACTTTGACTCGGCCACCAAGACTTTTCCTAACTGGATGGAGAATCCTTGGATGAAGGTAGACACAATTGCTGCTGATGAGAGTTTCTCACAGGTGGACTTAGGTGGGCGGGTGATGAAGATCAACACGGAGGTGCGCAGTTTTGGGCCTGTCTCGAAGAATGGTTTCTACCTGGCCTTCCAGGACTATGGGGGCTGCATGTCCCTGATTGCTGTCCGTGTCTTCTACCGCAAATGTCCCCGTGTGATCCAGAATGGGGCAGTCTTCCAAGAAACCCTGTCGGGAGCAGAGAGCACCTCGCTGGTGGCAGCCAGGGGGACGTGCATTGCCAATGCTGAGGAGGTGGACGTGCCCATCAAGCTGTACTGCAACGGGGACGGCGAGTGGCTGGTGCCCATCGGCCGCTGCATGTGCCGGGCTGGCTACGAGTCGGTGGAGAACGGGACCGTCTGCAGAGGTAACCACGGGCTCCCAGGCTCTGCTCTGCTGTGGGGGGCACTCAGGATTTGAATCTCAGATCTGCATGAACCACCTGGGAGGGACCTCCTTGGGCCCCGGTGGCAGAGAGGCATGTGTTGAGGCTGACTCCTCCCCCAGCTCCTCACTTCCTGCCCCAGGCTCATCTATGCATTGCAGAGGCTGTGCATGACCTCTGGGTCCCCAGAGCCACTGGGTTCAGGGCTGGCACCTGTTGCTGGTGCCATCCATGCTCTCCAGGTTTTGGAGGCACACACATGTTGTGCATGTCACCAATCTGCCTCCCGAAATACTGGGGCTGTTTATGCTGCTGGTTTTGCTGTGTACTTTGGCATGGGCTAAATCTCTTCTTGGATGATGGGAGTGGGAATGCAGGGTTCCAAAGGGTGCAGTGGGAGGGTGCAAGTTGTCTACAGTGTTTTTTACTGTGAGGTGCAAATGGCCCAGGGTGGGACATGGTGATGGCTTGGCCTTCTGTGCACCTCAACAGCCAGAGATTTCCTGCCCTATACATGTTCTGCTTCTGTAGATGTTCTCCTGCCCCTGTAGATGTTCAAAGCAGACTCTGTGAGTGTCTGCTGAGCTCAGCTGAGCACCATGGAACCAGTGTGGTCTAAGGCCAGCAAGAGGCTCAGCATCCCCCTCCTTCAGTTGATGTCTTTGCTCCTGTCCGGTCATACATGGGCTCGGGAAGGTTGAGAAAGGAGCTCCTGGGATTGCTGTGAGGGAGGTGGGGACCCCAGAGCTGTGTGATGGGCACCTGCAGCTGTGCCATGCATGGAGCAAACCACAGACTTTGGCAAATAGGATCTTTTTCCCCATATCCTGGCTGAACATCCAAATCCTTCTGTGGTTCCGATAGCATCAGCACACTCCAAGCAGAGCCAGGACTTCTGAGATCAATTATAGATACATTGGTGGCCACTGCAGAGCCAAAGGAGGAGCTGTGTCTCCTCTCTTCTGGCTGTGCAAGGGTGGCCAGGTAGAACCAAGCATGGGGAAGGTGCTGGTAGTGGAAGACACACTGAAGAGGGGAATGGACAATCTGTGCTCAGTAGAGACTGCAGGCTGTATGGTCCTTGGAGAGGGCTTGGAGGGTCCTTGGAGAGGGCTCCATGTTTGCTGCTGGTGGCTGGGCTGCTCATGCACCAAAATTCAGGTCCTGGTGTGCTGTGGGGATTATTTAGAATCCACGATTACAGCTACTCCTCACTTAGGCACTGAACGCTTCTTCCCACTGAGCTCGGGCAGATCAAATGTCTTCCAGCTTTAGCAGGGATGGGGATGGGGACAGCAAGGAAGTACTGCTGGAAACTGAGCCTAGCTAATCCCTACCTTGAAGGGCAGACGGGGGTTTTACAACTCCCAAGTGAAGCATCTGTAGCAACACCAGAAAGCCCCCATGATTCATGACAGCTTTTCCATCTCAGCCTGTTTTTTCCCCGAGCAGACCCAGCCCTGTACAGTGCTTTGCTCGGATGCAAGTCGGGGTTTCTCGGGGAGTTCCCCGGTGCCACTGCGAACCCAGCCAAAGGGCAGTCCCCTCGCATGCCTCGGGGCTCCCAGGACCCCTCCTGCAGAGCCCTGTCCCCGCAGAGCTGGGGGAGAGCAGAACAGGCAGGAGCAGGGGCCGAGGTGGAGGGAGCGAGGAGGAGGGAGAGGCCGGTCCCCTCTTTGTCTGGGCAGCAGCAGGATTTTGGGAGGTCCGGTACCTCGGCAGCTGTTTCTGCAGCCGGTGCTGGCGCGCGCCAGCCCCGCGCTCCCCGCCCTCATTAATCACGCGGTGGCCGGCAGCCCATGGTCGCCATGGGGCAGCTGGCTCCGGGGCTGCCTCCCCTCCTCCTTCTCCTTCTCCTTCTCCTCCTTCTCCTTCTCCTCCTTCTCCTTCTCCTTCTCCTTCTCCTTCTCCTTCTCCTTCTCCTTCTCCTTCTCCTTCTCCTTCTCCTTCTCCTTCTCCT
>VYXF01002740.1:204221-226564 GCA_013397295.1 Polioptila caerulea | reverse complement strand
CTTCCCCTTCCCCTTTCCCCTTCCCTCTTTCCTTTCCATTCTCCTTACCTTTCCCCTTCTCCCTCCGCTTTTCCTTCCCCTTGTGTTTCCTTTTCCCCTCCTCCTTCCTCTTCCTTTTCCCCTTTCCTTCCCCTTCCTATTCCCTTTTTCCCCCTCTTCTTTTGTTTCCCTTTCCCTTTGCTCTTTGCCTTTCCCCTTCTCATGTGGGGTGGAATCAGCACTGGATGGGACCCCAGGATTGTGCCAAACTGGGACACCCCCTCCATTTTCCCCTGGCAGGCCCCAGAAGAGGAGTGGGGACTGGGAGGAGAGCCAGACACAGAGCTGGCAGGACAGCCATGGCACCCCCATCCTCTCCCAGCCCTCCCAGTGAGCCCCACAAAGGGCTGGGAAGGGGCTGGTCACCCTAGCTCTGCTCAGGAAGGACCTGTGGGGTATATCCCTGCATCCCTGTCCTCCTCCCACCAGATCCCTGCTCTGGTCCCTGCAGAGGCAGCGACGGAGCCGCCTGACTTGGGGGACTCACTCCTACATGTGGCTGGCAGGTTTGCTCATGTTTCCAGGGGTGGGAGGGAATCTGGGCCCCTGTCCAGAAGCAAAACAAAAGCAAATCCAAGCTGGCTTTCGGGGCGAAGTTCTCTCACACACTCAGGCGCCCAAACAGGATATGGCAGGGAGCATGGGGGGCCACAGACCTGCCCCACTAAGGGGTCCAGGTGGAGAAGGGCATCCCAAGAAATGGACAACCTCTCTGTGCAGCTGGAAGGAGTTGCTCATTTTCTCCACTGGGTTTTTCATCTGGCTAATAGCGCACCAGCCTGCTCACGGCAGTGTGCGCAAGGGATATTTATGGAGGAAGTTCATGCATCTAACAGCTTAAGCTCTTCTAAGCTCGCAGCCCCAGCACAAAAGGATTTGGGGGCAGTTAACAATTCTGTGTGGTTAAGAGATTTTCATTCCGCTGGTCCTGGCTTGCTGCTCCCACAGCGCCCTGTGAGGGGCTGGCTGCCCACTCCTCTCAGCTCACTCCCCAGCTCCTTGCTGACAAGGGGCTCCATACATGCGTCTCCCCCAGCCCCGTTCTCCCTGCTTCACCTTCTGGTCCCTGCCTGCATCTTTTCTCTCTATCTCCCTGTTCTTTGTCTGCGCCTCCCCCCTTCCCTTCCCTCCCCTCCCCGTCCCTCCCATGCAGCACATTAAGCGCATTTCTCCTTCTGCTTCCCGTATCCATTGGCTCTGCTCAGCCACAGCAGAGGCAGAGCCATTGTGCTCGCCAGGCTGGCTGGACAGCGGATGGACGCTGCCTGCACGGCCTGTGCCTGCAGAGAGACAGCAGCTGATGGCTGCTGCTCCCAGCAATTCAGCCCTTCATCACTTCTGCAGCTCCTCTCCATCACAGCAGGATGTCTCTGGTCCCTGCTTTCTCTTTTTTGTGCTCGTACAGCACCAAGCACAGGGAGTCCTGGTCTTGCTGCTGTGACAGGGGATGGTTTTGCCGTGCAGAAGCTGGTGGTGACACTCTCTGGCTGTCAGAGACATCTGGTGTCATCCCTTGGGGTCACAGGCCTTTGTGAGGAGGAGAGGAGCTGGTGACCTGATGGGAAGAGGAGAAACTAGGTCTGATTCAGGCTGGCAGCTGTCTTCCCCTTGTCTCTCTTCTCTGTTCTCTGCCCCTCTACTCCACTTTTGTGAGACCCTCCTGCAAGCTGCCTCCAGCTCTGGGGTCCCTGACATCAGAAGAATGTGGAGATGCTAGAATGAGTCCAGAAGAGGCCGCAGAGATGTTCTGAGGACTAGAGCCCCTCTGCTCTGCAGCCAGGCTGGGAAAGCTGGGGGTGCTCACCTGGAGAAAAGAAGGCTCTAGGGAGACCTCAAAGCCCCTTCCAGAGCCTAAAGGGGCTCCAGGAGAGCTGGAGACTTGGGACAAGGGATGGAGGGACAGCACAAGGGGGAATAGCTTCAAATGGACAGAAGGCAGGGATAAATGGGATATTCAGAAGGAATTCTTGTCTGTGAGGCTGGTGAGGCCCTGGCACACATTGCCCAGGGAAGCTGTGGTTACCCCATCCCTGGTAGCGTCCAAGGCTGGGCTGGACAGGACTTGGAGCAACCTGGGATAGTGGAAGGTGTCTCTGGCTATGGCAGGGAGTGGGACTGGATGATCTTTAAGGTCCCTTCAACCCAAACCATTCTGGGTTTCTCTTGATTTTGTAACTCAAGGTGCAGCTGGGCCTCCCCGGAGGGGAGCCCCAGGGCTCAGCAGGGTCCCCTTCCCTGCCATGATTTTGATGTCTAGGCCAGCAGACCTGTCACCACCTCACCATGTGTGGGGTACATGGGCTCAGGTATGACAAGCATGTGTGACAGGGACCCTGGGCCATCCCTCCAGCTCAGAGGGTGGGAAGCATCAAAGCTGTACTTGTGATTTGGAGGGGGCCAAGGATTTGCTGAGGGCTGAGAGCAGCTTCCTGATGTGCCAGAGCAGGGCCTGTCCAAGCTGTCTCATAGTCACGGCCCACGAGGACATGATGTTTTCATGATAAGAGGCTATTTATGGCTCTGTGCCTGTTTTGGGTCTGGGCCTCTGATAGTGCTGGACCCAGCCAATAAATTGTAAGGCCCTAGGGGTAATCAAGTTCTTCCAGGAAGCATTCCTGGTTGAACTGGAGCAGATACAGCCAATTGTTCTGGAAATGTTTCCAGAGACAGAGAACTGCCCTTTAAATGTTTCCAGAGGTTGTCCCTGCCTTTCTACTCCACTGTGCCTGGCACTCCCACCTCAGAGAGCTTCATCCATTGCCACACCTCTGTGTTCTGTGTGCCTGTTTAAGGGTAATCTTTGGCCTCTGATCCTCTGGTAAGGTTTTCAGCCAACTTCCTTGGCTCTTCCCAGCCCTTGGCACTGCTTTAGCCTTTTCCTTGGCAGGTCCACTTCCCCACATACAGGCTGCTCATGGCGATCAGCTGCATGCCAGAGGGTATGCTGAGGTTCCCTCTGCCTACATCCTCCCTTTGTTTTACCCTGTTGGCAATGGCATTTCTCTGGGTGCTTTTGAAGGATCCTTGTCCTTCCTTGTGGGACTGGGAGAACTGAGACTGCATCCTTGTCCCTGTAGGTGTGATTTAACACGTTTGTACTGAAATCCACATTCCTTGCTTGGGATTGGGATTGCTGTATCAGGAACCCATCATTCTCAGTGTTTACCACACCACAGCTTCCATGTCAACAGCTAGCTTTACTGGGAACACTTTGGGCTTTCTCCTGGGTCATTGATGAAAATGTTAAACAGCCCAGAGGCACGAACCACATTTGTTGGCTGCAGCAGAAACAGCCCTGCTCAGATCTCTGGCCGCGCTGCATCTTCCTGCCAAGTTTTAATTCATCAAGGATGTCCCACGGTGTTGGTGGAGCCACTGATTTCGGAATCAAAATGTCCCTTGTGTTAGCCAGGGAAAGGCTCTGCAGAGGTTTGGGTGTGTGACATTAATGCCATTACCCCCCCCAGTCAATCTTGTAATTGCATCAAAAACCCGTACAAGGCTAATTTGCCTTAATCTGTTTTCCCTAAATGAACATAGGTTGGCATTACAATCTCTACCTTCCTTTGATCCCTTGCTGCCCCAGTCCTGGAGCTGTCATAGCCTTATTTGACAGGTACTGACACTGCAATCCTAAAATAGCCACAACTGCCTCATTTAGCAAATTGCTTTTTCCTCCATCTCTGAAACACCCTGTTGCCTCATAGTGTGTGAAAAGTGAGTGTTGAGTGTGCCCCAGCCCATCAGCCCTCTCCCTACATCCCCTTAGGTAGGTGCTGCCCTGACAGGCTGATTTAGCAATGTTTAACTTTAGTGGCTGCTATTTAACATCTTGAGTTACTGCTGGAATGGAAAGTATTCCACCATCATCCTCGAAGATGATTACATCACCTGGCTCCTTCCCAAGTACAAAACAGGAATTTGTCTGCCTTTTCTACAGGCTTGTTGACAATTTGAATGCTCCCAGCCGGCCAGGGCTCGGTGGCATTGTTGGATTACTGCTTTTGGGGCTTCTCCCTCTCCTCCGTCTCTGTCTGGGAAGCACGAATACAGCGTCTTTCTTTCCATGGCTTTGATTCTTCTTGCTGACCTCTCCATGTTGTGAATCCAATTAGGGCTGTGGTAGAGGCTGCAGCTGCTCACTGGGAGCCACTCCACACCTGCCTGGTGCTTGTCCTCTGCACATTCCAGTTGGAGTTTGGGCTTTGGGAAGTTGGAATGGGACCTGGGGGAGCTTGGCAGAACAAGAGAGTGTCAGACAGGGGGGCTGAGGTATTGATTTGCTGGTGGTGTGAAGCCCCAAGAGATGCTGATCTCACAGGGAGAGTCACAGATGGTCCAGGAGTGGGGCAAGAGATGTGCTACCAGAGGAGGGAGATGGACCACTCACTTTGGAATAGGAAATGCAGCTTCTGAGGAACTTCACCTTCTTGGGAAACAAAGGAAATGAGAGTTCCTTTCTTATTTTGCTTTCAAGAAAAGGAATGGACTGAGACCTTCCACAGAAGTATTTTCTCTACAGAGAAAGGGAGGAGATGAGGTTTTCCAGGACGTGAGAGTGGATTTTGAGCAGTAGGAGCTTGAAGAGCTCTCCCAGCCCTGCTGTGATGGTGTAGGAAAGACTTCAGCAGGATGCATGAGGTAACCTGAGAGCAGCCCATGGGAGCCCAGAGAGGAGCAGCATCTTCTCATTTATCAGTGTGGGCAGGTCATGAATCCCTTGTGTTGGAGGAAAGGATGGAGATCTCAGGTCCAGCAAAATCCAGTAGTAGTTTCCTGGTGGAAATGATGGCCATTCCTCAGAGAAACATGGTGGAGTTTTGCATTGCCACTATCTGCCATAGCAGCTGCTTCCCAGTCCCTTTGCCCCAGCCCCTTCCTCCCTCTGCCCAAGGTCCCACAATGATTTGGGTTGGAACGGACCTTGAAAATCCCACAGAGCTGCAGGGATGGTCTCTTCCTCACCTCCCACTCTGGGACGGGCTGCTCCCTCCATCCCTTTGTGCTGGGTCAGTGAGGAGATGTGGGGAGGTGAGTGAAAGGCAACCTGGGGGTGGTGTCCCCTCTGTCCCTCTGGGGCACAGGGACACTCAGTAACATGGGTGCTTTCCTGGAGTTGATGTGTGCCCAGGAGAAAATCTTCCCCGACTTCTTTTTACAGATGAAACAGCATTTTGTATCAAACACCACATTCCTGGTGCTGCTACACCCATGTGAGCAGGGAATAGCAGCTCTGGCAGCATCCTGTGCCGATGCCGGTGGGAGAGCAGCGTTTATTCCTCTGTCTCCTTTGTTGGCCTCCCTCTCCCCCACTCCCCCCCCCCCTTTTTTTTTTTTTCTGAGAAAAGTGGTAAACATTAATAGGAGCTGGAATGAATAGCTGGGATTCAGGCCCAGGATTCCAGGATTTTAACTCATTATTGCCATAAAATGAAGGGAATGTGGTTTTTTGCCATTAGTTTTTTCCTTTGATTGAAAGCGCTCAGAGATCGTGGGGGAGAAGGAAGATTTTTCCTTGAATTCCCCACAGTGCTGGATTTTTATGGGGCAAGAGGAGAATATTCTTCATCGTATGTAACTTGAGGAAAATTGGAGAAAATACTGCTTTTGAGGATTTTTTTATTTTTCATTTGAATTTTTTCAGCAAGTTGGGCCAAAGCCAAGAGATTGTGTTGAACATTTAATTTTGGGAAATATTCTCCGACATTCTCTATGCTGATTTAAAGTTTTTCTGATGTCAGATGAGTTGGATGTGCTCAGTAAGAGCACAGCTCTTTGATTTTAGCCACACAAGGTAAAAACCTTACAGAGAATTTAATCTATAAGCCATGATTAGCTTAATTAGCTCCAGGGAAACTCATTACTGTTCCCCATATGCCTTAGAAATGTAATCTGTCACTGGGAAGTGTAGAGAAAAGTCCCCATAAAGGTTGGGAAATGGAATCAAAGTGTTCATAGCTCATACAATGGCTCTGTTAACACAGACCAAACTTCAAACGAGGTTTAATTAGGTTTAGCCAAGGAAAATACACTTTTATTGTCATGTTTTGAAGGAGACCTTAAGTTTGGTGACACTGCTTTGTGATGCCCAGTCCTTGTGTGGGTGGTTGGAACTTAAATACCTCCTGCCTACCCTTCCAGACCCTTCCCCATCCTCAAGGACCTTCTTTGGATGCTCCTCAAGAGCATAAACAGAAGAGGCTCTGAACCTCATCCTTGACTTCTCCCTGCTGTGAGCTCTAGCAGGAGTTTTCCTGCTATAGAGTAGCAGCCCCCTGCCCACCTGGCTTGGATGCTTTTGGTGGAGTCCAAGTAGTGGGGAAAGTGGTTGTAGTACCAGAGAAACTGGTAGTTTGCAGGATGGCACATCTTGAAGACTGGAAAATGGGGAACGGGTAATAGCATGAGCAAGAAAAGAGAAGTTTTTGGGTCTGGAAAGCAGCCTGGGAGGGGGAGGCAGGAAAAGGTTGTGGTCTGATCTGGAGCCACCAGTTCTATGTGTTAGCACCCAAAAGGGTACCCTTGCAAACACATTGTGGTAACCTGTGAAGCCTTTCCAGGTTTCTGCCGCAAGATCTTCAAAAACTGAGATCTCTTCTTCTCCTCAGCATGTTGAAATGACACCTGCCGAGGTGCTGGTGTCTTCATGGAGTCCTTGGAGGTAAACCAGGAATTTTGGCTTTGTTCCTTGTGTCAGAAACTGGAGAGACCTTAGCAGAAACTGATGTTTTCAGTTGGCCAGTGAGGGTCTTCATGCTTGAGTATAAGGTTCTATAAGGAGCACTTGGGCTGGCCCCTGGCTCCATGAAGGGCTGCAGACACCACAGTGATACTACAGCAGCAGCCAAGGGTGGGCATCCCTGCACCATGAGGTGAGGGCCCCCTTGGCGATCCACAGGCTGGAAATAACTCCTATGACCAGGAGCAAACTCAAACTGCATTTTGAGGGAATATCTTCAGGATTTGGGCACTGACAGTTTTCAACAATAACAACCTCTTCCTTTTAGCGTCTTTTGGCACTTTCAGAGTATTGGCACTTCTGGAGCTCACAGAGAGCCTGTGTTCAAGATCATTGTTAAGGCTGAAACCACAGCCAGCAATTTCCTTCCAAAACATTATGATCCCAAGAGTCCTGTGGTTGTTACACCCACAGCTGGACAGGAACAGGAGCAGAGTGAACAATAAATGACCACATGAGAAAGGGTTTGTCATTCAAACTGTCAAAATGCCCAAACCCTCCAGGTTAGTCAGAATTACAGTGCAGCCTGAAGTGGAGCCCATGGAGCAGAGTAACACCCTTGCTTTGCTCCCCATGGCATTTCTCCCAGCCTGGATGGCTTTGGAAAAGATTGTAGTGACTTCTGAAGAAGGTGGCTGCAGGAACAGCAGACAGCACACTCCACGGAATGCCCCAGGTCTGGCTTTTTATGGCCTGGGCCCTTTGGGAGGCTCCAGGGGGAGGTAGGAAGGGGCTGTGCAGCATCAGGGCCACATTGGCTCTTGGGCAGCAGGGAGTGGTTCCCATCGCACTGTTCCTCTTTGTGCCTGCCCCTCAGGACAGCCCTTCCTGGGTAGGGTGTCTGCACCCCTCTGGGGCATGCAGAATGGATGGATGGGGGCTGGTGCTCCAGGCAGTGGCCTGGAGTGCCCATGTGTGTGGAACAGGAGGATGCAGGACATTGCTGGGCATCAGACCCTTAACCTGGAATTTCTGAGGGGCTGATCTCCCTCCTGAGACATTTCAGTGGAAACCAACTGTGTTTCCCGAGGCTTTCTCTGCCCCTTTCCCTCCCCTTGCTTTTACCTTATCCCTCATCTCATGTGCTGGCGACAGTTCGGCAGTGTCTGTCCATATTGCTGTCATCACAATCCCAGAGGATTTTTTTGGCAGATTCACTGTTCACTCCCACCTAGATGGTTTGTGATCCTACAGAACCACCTTTGGCTCTCAGGGATCTAAAGGAAGGAGAAGGAGGAGAAAGTGATTCTTCCAGATGCCCAGGCAGTGGATGCTGGAGCTGTTCCCTCCTGCCAGCCATCATCCAGAGGATTCCCAGAGCTGAAGGCAAGAAGCTCAAGAGGGTTTATCCCAGTGGAAATACTACTGCTGCAGACCTTTCCTTGCAGCACAGTGAGCAGAATTAATTCTGAGCCCTTCAGTGCATCCATGAGCCTTATTAATAATACAGAATGAGGAAAAGCAGGGAAAACAGGAATAGAAGAAATATTTGGGGAATGACTCATACATAGAGAAGCTTCTCATTCCCCTTTCCCTACAGTGCACCCCAATGATGGATTGAAGCCTGCCTTCCTTTGCCCTTGCAGTGTTGTTTGTCCCGGTATGGGGACAGCGAGTACTGCCATCCTGTCACCTTCACAGGTACTGTCACCTGCCTCAGCTCCCACATAGGTCCAGGCAGGAATGGTGGTGTTTGGCTCTCAGTTTACACCCTGGGAGTGAACCTGTGGCACCAAATGAAGAATAAGAGACGACGGAGGTGTTGTAGGAAAAATAATCTCCAGGTTTTTCCCGCTTGCTTTTCCATCCCGGTAAAGCCGAGCCTGACGACCTTCCTGGAGCATGTCCAGAGACAGGAACAGAGCTGGGGGAAGGTCTGGAGCATGAGTCTGGTGAGGAGTGGCTGAGGGAGCTGGGGGGCACTCAGCCTGGAGAAAAGGAGGCTCAGGGGAGACCTGGCTCTGCACAACTCTCTGACAGGAGGGGACAGGCAGGTGGGATCAGGCTTTGCTCCCGGGGAGCAAGAGATGGTACAAGAGGAAACAGCATCAAGTGCCAACGCAGATTTAGTTGGATATTAGGGAAAATTCCTTCATGGAAAGGGTGGTCAGGCATTGGCACAGGCTACCCAGGAAAGTTGTGGAGTCCCCATCCCTAGAGGTGTTTAAACAACTGGATGTGGCACTTGGGGACATGTTTAGTGGTGGATCTGACAGTGCTAGGTTAATGATTGGACTTGATCTTGGAGGGCTTTTCCAGCAATAGGAATTCTATAAAAGGAAATGGCAGGAGGCTCTGGTTCACCCTCAGTGAGTGCTCACTCTGGTTGGTGTTCCTGCTTTCCAAAGGGGATTATGAAGCAGGAGAGGAATGTCACTCTGCCTGGTGCTCACTCACGTTGCCACCATGTGTACGGCTGGAAACAGAGTGACAAATCTGAGTGTGTGTATCTTCAGGATACCCTATAATTAGAATGGGTCCTGGTTTGTTTTTTTTTTTCTTGAAGATTTTGCTGTCTTGCACAGATGGAAGTGATCCCAGTTTGTTTTTGTTTCTCTTGAATTAGAGCATGGCTGCTCTTTCCAGGATTTCCCAGGCAAAAATATTCATATGGGGATCTGCCCAACAAGCAGGGTGGGTCCTCTGGGATGTGATTTTGGGTGTATTTGGCTCTCTGCACCTTTGCAGGAGCCATGATGGGGATTTACTCCTGTCCAAGGGCTGGTTTTCCAGCACTTCCAGGTGCAGGGCAGACATGGAGCAGGTGAGAGCAAGGCTTGAAAGGGGACGCATGGGAAAACAGTTGGAGCAGAGTGTGCAAAGCTGAGCAGAGGGTTCCGACTGAAGCCAGTTGCAGGTTTGCTGCTTAATCTTGCCTAAAGAATCCTGGAATTTTTGGGTTGAAGGGACCTTAAAAAACCTCATCCAGTGCTACCCCCTGCCATGGGCAGGGACACCTTGTCTTGGTAATCTCCAACACACCTTCCACTATCCCAGGTCGCTCCAAGCCCTGTCCAACCTGGCCTTGGAGGGTGCCAGGGATGGGGCAGCTGCAGCTTCTGTGGGCAAAAAAGAAGAGAGGCAGTGATGTTTCTCTGGCAGTGGATTCCTCCCTCCATCCCAGGTTTCCTGACCCAGGACTCAAAAGGGCTGTGGCGGAGCTCAGGAAGCATTGCCAAGCCAGGGGTGGGGTAGCCTGACACATGGGACCACCAAAGCTGTGCCAGATCAACTGTTTCATACATTTTGGGGGTGCCCATCCCCATGATGGGATTTCCATGGAAACCAGAGTAGTGATTTCCTGCATGCTAGTGTGCTGGAAGGCCAAAAGCAAATGTAGGAGGGAGGAAACAGAGGATGATGGGCAGCAGGCCCTCCCTGGGGAGCTTTAGCCCTGAAAGATGGAGAGGGAAGGAGGACATTTTGCTACCCAGCTTCAGGGAGACATTGTGATTTCCCTGGTGCTCAGAGCATGGCTGAGAGCAAGGGCTAGCCCTGGAAAGGGCTTTGTGGGGGCAGCATCCATGCAGGTGGGGGTCTGGTGTGTGTCAGCTCAGGCTGGGCCAAGCTATGGAGCTCAACATGAGCTTGCAAGGATGCAGCACCACAACAGGGCACCACGGCAGCCCAGGGAGCTCACTAATAAACGGGATTCATTAATTAGCCTGGGAGGAGCTGCAGCAGCAGTGCTCTTGGTGTCTAGTCTGTGGCCTGGCTATGTGCAGAGGGGGAGATCAGGGCAGACCCTCGCAGGGCTGAGACCCTAGCAGGGCTGAGGTGATACCCCTGGACACAGACACGTGCAGTCAGGTCCACCAGGAGGGTGGGATGCCTCAGGCAGCTGCTGGGTCCCCACACAGGCACATCTGGCCCACATCCACATCTGGTGCCAAGCACAAGGTTTGTAGGGGTCCCAGGTATTAAATCCTGCTGGCTGCCCTCATCCTCCTTGGAGAGTGGGGGTGTCCTCTCGTGCCCTGCGGGTGTGTAGCATTGCCCTGACACAGCTGCATCTGCACCCCGGGCTGATGTCCCCATGTCCCCACCTTCACCCACCGCCTTTGAACTCCTGGCCGGGTTCGACTGCAGCAGCACTGAGTGCTGGAGCTGCTAGCAGACTGGAAATGTCTTTTGTCAAAGCTTGAGATGCCTCCAACCTCCTTTAATTAAAGACAATTACTGCTTTCAGCCCCTCTTCACAGCTCAGTTGGGTTGTTTGCAAACACACAGCTGCGGGAGGCTTTGTGCCCCTCTCCGAGTCCTGCTTCCCTGGAGACGCACAGAGGTTTCTTTCTGATCAGCGTTAGGCTGGCGAGCAGCTGAGGGAGAGGAGGGGTTGTCCCGGGTTCCTGGGGTGGTTCGTGGTGCAGCCTGGAGCAGCCTTGCCTGCTCCTGTCCAGCTTTTTCTGCCAAACCTTCTGCCTGGTGGGGACAGCGGCTGCTGCCAGAGCCATGGAGGAGGAAAGTGGGAATGGACACGTTTGGGCTGCAGAGAAGGTGCGTCTTGCCTAGCTGCAGAGCAGACCCAACAGCTCTGAATACATTCTTTTCAATAACTCTGCTGAGCTAGCCATGGCTTTGCACTGCCTTCCTGCAGGAGCTGCACGGGCAGCACAAATCTTGGCTTCCTCACCCGAAACACGCTCGGAAGAAAAAAATCTGAACCCCCCTGTAAGCAATAAGACCCTTTCTGTGCTTGAATAACTCAGAGGCAGCCAAACGGAGCTCAACCAAACTTTCCAAAACAGTCAGGGCTGGCAGGAGAACAAGCAGCATCCACTGCAGCCCTCTGGGATGCTGTTTCCAAAAATATGAGCCCCGGCGCGTGAGGCTGTCTCGGAGCCCTGGCTCTTGTGCAGCCCTCGCCTTGCTTGGCAGCACCGGGGCCAACCCCGAGCGCTGCCAAGGCCATGGCTTCTCCCTTTTCAGGTGCTAATGGTGTCCTTTGGGACAGGTCGGGGAGGGAGAGGCGAGCGGGGAGGCCTCTGCCTGCCTTGGAAGCGTTTGGCTGTTAAATGTGAATGGTAAGTGCTCAGCCTTGGGGCTCAGGGGAACCAAGATCCTTTTTGAGCCTCTAACAGCCTGACACTGCTCTGTCTTCTCAAATTCATTTTGCAGCTCGGATTCCCTGGCGAGCACTAATCACTGGGCTGAGCATGAAGGGAAACATACCCCTCAAATGGGAAGACCAGAAGCTCTTTCTCCTTAAACAGCCTCTCTGTGGACATCTTTGATCTGTTTTGGGGTGGTTTCTTATTCCACAGAAGGCTCTGGGAGGCCAGCAGAGGATTGGAGCAGCCTCCTAGGACAGGTTAAAATGCATATGCAAGTGCCATGATTTAGCACAGGGGGTGGGTGGGCAGGGTCAGACACACAGTGCAGAGGCAAGGACCAGGGCTCCAGAGATCCTACTCCTGTGGGCATGTCTGTGGGATGCTGAGGTGACAGGGACACAGTCCACACTCCATAGTGTGACATCACAGCATGCTGAGGGCCACAGTCTGGTCCATAGTGTGACATGGGAAACTGGGGTTCCAGGGACAGAGTTCATGGTCTATAGTGTGACATCATGGGATGCTGGGATCTCAGGGGCACAACCCATGGTTCCCAGTGGGACATCACGGAATGCTAGGGGTCTGGGGATATAGGCTGCACTCCATAGTGTGACATCATAGAATGCTGGGGTTCCAGGGACAGAGTACGGGTTCCTCAGTGCAGTCTCCACAGTGCTGAGGGTCCTGCTGCTCTTGTGGGAAGATGGCATCTGTCCCTTGCCCCACAGTCTCTCTGTTTGGCAGCCCATTCACATTCAGTTCCAGGTGCTGACATTGTTAGGTGGTTCCCCAGGAGCTTTGTGTGGCAGCATGGACATCCACCAGCTTGTGTTCCCTGGGAAGCTGTTGGCTGCAGCTCTTGGTAGCTGGAAATCCCCAGGGTGCCAAGCAGTTGGTCTGAGCAGACAGAAGCATCCAGGTGTCCAAGGGAGAGGTCCCCCTATGTTGGGCAGGACGATGTGTGAGGGATAAACATGACCTTTCCAGGAACACTCTGGTGTTGGTTGGTCTGCAGAGCTCTGTGCTGGCCAGACAGTAGAGAAATAAGGGGTGGATGAGTGATGATTCTCCCTGTCCCCTGCCATGCTGTTCATATTTCCAGTGCCCAGGGTGCCTGTGGCAGTAAGTTATGCAATTTAATTATGCACTGTGTTAAAAAATATGTCCTTGCACACTGTATGAAATTGTAAGCAATCTATTCCCATTCATGTCTCCCATATTCCTGATGGCTTTATATCCCTCCCTGAGTGGCCTCTTTTCTCGTGGAAGCTCTGAGTTGATTGACTCTCTATATGGAGGCTGCTCTGTGTCCCTAAACATTTTTATCAGCTCCCTCACGCCCTTGTCTCAGGGTGACTACCACTGCCAGCACGTTCAAGCTGTGGCTCCACGCATGGCTTAATGTCATTCCTGCTCTGCACTGGGCTCCTTTCTTCATAATTCCTTACATTTTCTCATTTTTTTTTGATGATGGATGAGCTTTGAACTGATGTTTTCAGAGCATTATCTCTAGTGCTGCGAGATCCCCTCCCTGCATGTTAATAGCTAATTTAGTGCCCATCATTGTATTTGTATAATTAGGGCTCTTTTCCCCAAAGTGCATTTGTTTCCTTTTGTCACCACTGAATTTCATTTGCCGTGTTCTTGCCCAGTCATTCAGCACCTGGAGATCTTCCCATCACTCACTGCCAGTGACTGCAGCTCTGGCAAACCCAGCTGATTGGGGATGCCAGGGGGCTATGCTGTGTCACTCGTCACCCTGTGCCCCAGCCCATGGGGTGCTCGGGGCAGCTCCTTGTTCAGCATCATCGGGACTGACACCTTCGGCATCCGCCTCACTCTGGGCCTGTCTGGGGGTGTCATCTGTACTTCGTGAGGTGGGGTCACCCTTGGTGGGCCTGATGGATGCCCCTTGGTAGTCGAGGTGACTGAGGGGGCACTCATCACAGTTACAACTTCCTCGGGAGGGCAGAGGAGAGGCAGGCACTCATCTCTGCTCTCTGTGACCGGAGACAGGACCTGGGGGAATGGCCTGAAGCTGTGTCAGGGAGGTTTAGGTTGGATATCAGGGAAAAGTGCTTCCCCCAGAGGGTGCTGGGGCATTGACCTGGCTCCCCAGGGAATGGCCACAGCCCCAAGGCTCCCAGGGATCCAGGAGTGTTTGGACAAAGCTCTCAGGCACAGGAGGGGATAGCGGGGGTGTCTGTTCAGGGCCAGGAGGTTGACTTGATGATCATTGTGAGTCCAGTCCTCATCAATCTCAGCATTTTGTGTGATTTTCAGGCTGGATGAGCATTTTTGGATGGATTGACCTCTGTTCCAGATCTCAGTGCTCTTGGGCTGCCAGAGGCCTTTATCTTGTGTCTCAGGAGGCTCTTTCCAAGTCCTGAGCAGCAGGGTTGGATCACATGCTGTGTGGAATGGTAGAGGAATCTGGTTTGAACTGCTACTGCTTTGTCTGGAGCTTGGCCCAAGCTGGTTTCAGTGCAGTGGAGGGAACCTGGGGAAGGAAACCCAAGAATGGATCTCAGCACAGCCACAGCTCTGTGTCAGGCAGTTAAAAAAGGAAGGAGTCAGGCCCCCACTGGTGGTGCCAGGTCCTGTAGGAGAAATAGCAGCCACAAGATGCAGCTTGAGAGTAGGCTTTGGAAAAGCAGAGAAGTTCCCAGGGAGGTTGAACATCATCATCCTCAGAGATTTCTAAGGCTTGGCTACAGACAGCTGCCCTTTGCCCTTCGGACTGAGCTCTTTTGTGAGCAGAAGAGTGGCCTGGAGACCTCAGAGGTGCCTTCCCACCATCCCTGCTTGGCTGCCACAGATGCTTTTGTGCCAGGACCATGTTGCCAACTTGACCTGAGCACCACCTCTGCTCTGGATGTAGAGTGAGCTCTGATTGAGCTCTTGGGATTGCTCCTCAAGTAAAAAGTGGTGGAACAAGGGCTAAAAGCCTCAAGTTATTCCAGGGTAGATTTAGATTGGATATTAGGAAAGATTTCATCACTGAAATGGTTGTCAAACAAGAAGAGGCTTCCCAGGGCAGTGGTGGAGTCACTGTTGGTGTGGCACCTGAGGACATGGTTTAAGTGGTGGACATGGTAGTGCTGGGTTGGACTCAATGATCTCAGAGGACTTTTCCAGCCTGAACTATTCTGTGATTCTAAATATGATCTTTAGGTGCATGAAGGGGCAGAGGATCCCAGCATGGGTCAGCAGCACCCAGTACTGCTGTAACTGGTAGGGAGTGGGAAATACCTGCTGATAAAACAGTGAGCAGCAAGTGAAGAAATTTGGGAGGTCATGCCAAGCCACATCTCAGATGAAGAATTTAAATGCAAAATTTGCCTGTCCTGTTGCCTGAGGTCACAAGAATGCCTCCAAATGAGCAAAAATGCCTCCAGGTGAGCAGAGCACTCTGCTCTGCAAGGTTCAAGTGGGATATGAAAAATAAACCTGGAGGATGTTGCAGGGAAAGACAAATGTGGTTCTGAGAGCCATGGAAAATGCCCTTCTATTGGGGACTGACAAGCTCAGTAGCTCAGTGATTTCTCATGATGAAGATTAGGTGAGATGATTACCAAGAGGAAAGCTCGACCTCTAAAGGGCTTTTGATCTGCCAAAGGAAGGGATAACAAGAACTGGTAGGGTTAAACTGGAACTAAACAAATTTTAAAAATTAGGCATATGTTTCTAAGTGATTAAGCACTAGAGCAAGCTAATGAGATGAGGGACTTCTTCACGTTTTGGAGCATGTCAAACAAGATGGTTCATTGCTGGGTTCATTGTTGGGCTTTAGCTGAGAACCAGCCATCGGGGTATCAAAGAGCACTTGGATGAGGGGCAGGACCCTGAACCCCAAATCTGTGCAAGCCTGTGGAGGGCCCAGCTCCAGGGGTACTGAGAAGACCCAGCAGTGCCTGTGAGAGCATTCACAGTGTCCTCTCTGCCCTAGTCCTGCTGGCAGCACCCACTGAGGGGACCTTTGTGCAGATATTGCCAACAGCCCTTCCCATCCCCTGTCGACATCACAGGCACTGGGCTGCCCAGCTGGTGATACTGGTGGAGAAGGAGGGAGGTGTCCATAGGGTGTGATCTGTTTAATGGCCTTGGAAGCAATGGTTCCTTCCTCTGGTGTAAGGGTGGAGAGATGCCCTTCTCCACTGCCTCCTGGGCTGCAGGAGGGCCTGAGGACAGCAAGTCCCCAGTGCAGAATCCTTTGGATCATGGACTGGTTTGGGTCGGAAAGGACCCTAAAGCTCATCTCATTCCTTGCTCTGGTGCCATCTATAATGCAGACCCACAGCAACATCCCAGGACAGCCCTTACTTCCCCCAAGTCCTGCTGCTGCATCCCTGCCCTGCCCAAGGACCTTCACTCCAGCCACCCCCACCACACCCACACCAATTGTCCATGTCCCATGCTGTACCCAGGACCTGGCAGTGTCTTCTGGGTGAGACGGGGCAGAGGCTGAAGGCTCCTGTGAGCCCCACGTGCTGTTCTTGCCCTCCCATTGGGGCAGGGACAGCCCAGCCTGGCCCCTCAGGACGCTGCAGCACCAGCAGCTCAGCATCCGCATTAGGAGCCACAGGCTTCAGCAGGGCTGGAGAGCTCTGCTCCATGACCCCCGCTCGGCTGCAGGGAAGAGCAGCAGCACGGGACTGATTTGCCTTCATTAACCAGATTAGCTGCTTTAATCTGCTGAAAGTGAGAGTTGCTCAGTCCCGCCTGAGAACACTGTGCAGGGAGTGATGGATGTCAGTGGGAGTGGGGGTGGAGGCAGCAGGGAGCTTCTGCCTGCTGCTCTCACTCCTTCCCCTTGCAGGGACAGATTTACCCCTTCTCCTCCTGCCCCTTCTCCACCCCTTTCCTTTATGCAGATGAAAAAGTATTCAAGGGATTATGCTGTTCCCGTGCTGTCCCCCCATGGATAGATCCTGAGCCTGAGTGTTCAACCACCCTCAGCTTTTCTGCATCAGACAAAGAGGTGTGGGGTGATGGGTCAAATCCCTCTGTTGTTGGGTCAATTATTTCAGTCTCCCCACCAAAAAAATGCCCTTTCTTGCCCAGCCATGTGTGTCCAGCTCCAGTAAAGAGGTCTGTGGTCAGCAATGTGGTGCCCTCAAGGCAGGAGGTCTGGCAGGGCATCATAGGTGCCTACACATGCAGAAAATGTTCCCCAGCTGGGCAGGACCCCATGGCAGGATCAGGAGCTCTGTGCTTTAAGTCTGTCCACAGGTGGGGACAGGTGTGCTCATCACCACTTTATTATCCACTGGTGGACCAAGTGTGCTCTATCCTGGAGGATGAAGGCTCCTCCCTACGTCTATCTCCAGACAGAAATCATGTCTCCAGATAAAAATCACCTCTCCCATATGTTTCATTGCTGTTCCCTTGTTTCCCTCCCACAGAGGGGGAGCAGGGTTGCCCAGGAACTGCCCAGGACTGACCCAAATACACTCTGGGTCATGGAATACCCTTGAAGGATATGAATTCCTGCCCACCAGAAGTAGAGGTTGTAGTTTTCTGTCTGGGAATGTGGTTAAAAAGAAAAGCCTGGGAACAATGTGAATGTGTCTTGGGTTTGGGATTTTTTTTTCCCTTGTGCCATTTGTGGTTTTTCTGGAGGAGGCCAGGGATGAAGGTATTCCTGCTCATGGCAGGGCAGTTGGAACAAGATTATCTTTAAGGTCCCTTCCAACCCAACTATCTTGTCTTTCCAATGGCTTTAAGGAAAACAAGGAGTCAGGTGCAAAGCTGGGATGCAAAAGCCAAATCCCAGCCTTGAGCTCTAACCCTCCGCTCTCTGCCCCCGCTCTGCATCAGTGCTTTTCATTTCTTGGTGCATTCCAGCTCTTTTTCTGCCCAAGGAGAAAAGGATCATGCAAATGATTTGCCCCAGGGGATTCCTGGAAGCTGTTTAAGCCAGCAAATGCTGCCTTCTCCCCAGCTGTGCCAGGCAACTCCATGTCCTCATGAAATTCCCCTCCCCTAAGTGCAGGAAGGGGCTGACAGATGTTAACACACGATCAGTGTCTCAGGAGAGAGGAATTAAAGCCACACTGGACCCTTCGAAGACACACATTAGTGTCAGAAATTTCTAATCAATCAGCTGGGAGCCTCCTGGGGTCAGAAGCCACTTTGAAATTCAAATGGAGAATGGCTCCTAATGGGTTTTATTTTGATTGCTATAAATTGATTAGCATTAAGATAAACAAGTTTTGTTTCTTTCTGGGAGCTCTAAATACACTCTGGGGTCGGAGGAGCAGTGGAGTCTGATTGCTTCCCATTAGGACATCCCCTCTTGGCTCCCACCCATCACCAGTTTGCACAGCCACAGGAGACACTTTTTTCCTCCAGAGCTGGCTAAAACACAGAAGCACAGCATGGTTTGGGTTGGAAGGGACCCTAAATCTCATCTTGTTCCACTCATTGCCATGGGAGGGGATGCCCTCCAATAGCCTGGGGTGGTGACGTTGGATGGATCATCCAAAGAGTTTCTTGTGGTGCTGGAGTAGGATATGGTAGAGAAGGTGTGAGCCCCATCCTGTGCTTTCCAGGGTGAGATGTGAAGGTGCAGCTTGGTTATTGGTGTGTGGTGGGGAATGCGACTGTATTTAGGGATGTGCAAGGTTTGGAGGCTGGTACAGCCCAGCAGCTGGAATATCTTTGGGAGATGCTCCATTGCAGCAGCATTTCCTCTGGGTGACAGCTCAGCACTCAACACTGTGACTGTCACTGGGCACAGGAGCACTCTCTTGTCCCCAGGACCCTGCTAGGGGCTGTGTGAAGCAGGCAGGCCCTGTGGCTGGGGTGATACCAGGCAGCCAAAGAGCTCACAGGGGGCTGAAGTCAGTAGGCTGGAGGTGCAGTGGGGGTGAATGGCACCCAAGGCTTGTGCTGTGCTAGGAATAGGAGCAGCCTGAGAGCTACTGGTGGGCTCCCTCAGCCCTTTCCGTGCTCCTGCGCCCCTGTGCGACCTCCCTTCAGCCTCTGAGTTATCCCTACAGCCCTGTGTGAGCTCCCTACACCCCCATGTGTTATCCCTACACCCTGTGTGTGTTATCCCTACACCCTGTGTGTGTTATCCCTACACCCTGTGTGTGTTATGCCTGCACCCTGTGTGTGTTATGCCTGCACCCCTGTGTGTGTTATGCCTGCACCCCTGTGTTTATCCCTACACCCCAGCGTGTTTTATCCCTGCACTCATGTGTGTTTATCCCTACACCTCTCTGTGTTTTATCCCTACACTTGTGTGTGTTATCCCTACACCCCTGGGTGTGTTATACCTACAACCTCTGCTCCCTACACCATGTGTGCTCTTTACCTCTGTGTGTGCTCCGTGCAGTCAGTGCGTGCACCCTATGGGCTGTTGGAGATCCCTACAGCCTGTCTGTGCTCTCTGACATCTCTATGTTCTTCCCATAAGCTGTCTGTGCTTCTTACAACCCCTGTGTTTGCCCCATACAGCCCTAATGTGTTCCATACAGCCCTACTGTGCTCCATACAGTCACTGTGTGGGCTCTCTACAGTCAGGTGTGGAGCTCCAACATGTGTAGAATTCTTACAACCGTGTGTGGAGTTCTTACAAGCACCTGAGGGGTTCCTACAGTGTATGCTCTCTGCAGCTCCTTGTAAGCTTGGTGACCCCTGGAACCTGCTTCCTGCCTGAAACTCCTCCTGTGTTTTGATCCCTACAGCCCTCGGGTGCTCCATACATCCCGTGTGTTCTCCCAGAAGCTTCTGTGCGTGTTCCCTAAAACCAGGCTGTACTCCCTGGAGCACCTGGTGTGCTCTCTGCAGTCCTAAGTGTTCCCTACCAAGGATCTCAATGGTTTTCCAATGTCCTTCAGCCTTACTCTTTATGTCCCGACTCTGGCCACAGTGGTGGGATGGGAGTGTGTCCAGGGAAGGAAACAGTGAGGAAGGGTCTAGAGCACCAGGAGCAACTGAGGGAGCTAGGAAAGGGGCTTAGCCTGGAGTAAAGGAGGCTCAGGGGGGCCCTTCTGGCTCTGCACAACTCCCTGACAGGAGGGGACAGCCGGGTGGGGGTCAGGCTCTGCTCCAAGAGAACAGGGTCAGGAGGAGAGGAAATGGCCTCAAACTGTTCTGGGAGAAATTCAGGCTGGATATTGGGAAAATTCCTTCATGAAAAGAGTGATCATGGATTGGCACAGTCTGCCCAGGGCAGTGGGGGAGTCACCCCTTCTGGAAGTGGTCAAAAACCATGTGGATCTAGCACTTGGGGACATGGGTTAGTGGTGAACACAGCAGATCTAGGTTGACAGTTGGACTCAATGATCTTAGAGGGTTTTTCCAACCTGAACAATTCCATAATTCTATCTCGTAGTACCTTTTCAAGGTTTAGAATGAGGAGAAACAAGGTCTGTCTATCTTCTGGAAGTCAGTGGGTGCCAGTTTTAGGGAGTGCTGTGAGTAGGTGCTGGGTAGCACTGGGCTTCCTGACAGTGACACGGGGCATGGTGTCCATGAGGAACATGACCAGTGCTCACAGGGGGTGCTGGGGTGTCCGGCTCTGCGTGGTGGTGGTGCTGGGGACCTCCTGGCTATGGGGCACAGGGTGGGGACAGCATATTGGTGGCTGTGCCTCTGTGCTGGATGATGGTGAGGGTCTCTCAGTTGATGGTGGTGAGAGTCTCACTGGTGCTGGTGGTGAGGGTCCTGCTGTTGGTGCTGAGGGTCTCAGTTGTGGTGAGGGTGACACTGTTGTTGGTGACAACCCTTGTCACAACCCTGTCTCTGCAGGGTAGTGACAAGGCAGGATGTGTCCCTGGAGGAGGTGACCCAGTGCTATCCCATGTGCTCTGCTGCAAGTGAAGCCCAGGAGATCAGCAGTTCATATTTCTGTACTGAACAGGGAGCTGACATTAATGAACAGCTAATTAACATCACAGGGCTTGATGGTTGCAGTGTCAGCGTCCCTAATTAGTCTCGAACTAATCTGCTTTAATTAACTGTCCCTGTCACGGTTTTAATTTAATTTTCAGCTCTAGACCAGCAAGAGCAGTCCTGGGAGCATCTGGGTTCCAATACCATGCCACTGCCTGTGCTGGGATGGACTGGAGGGCAGTGGTGGCTCTGTGTGCTGGTGCTTCCCAGGGATGAGCAGTCGCCAGGGCACGGCCCCAGCCCAGCGTGGGCCCCCCAGACAGGCTGTGTGGGCTGGAGCAGGGCCCATGGCCAGGCTGAGGGACACACCATGGGCTGCCTGCAGCCCTCTCCTGCTGCTGGTTTGTGCCTGCAGCCTGTTCCGTGGTGTGGTGATCCCTGCTCTAGGGCACAGGGAGAGGCAGGGGTTCCCTGACACAGCTTGGATTTGTTTCTCATTGCCTGGAAGGCCCAGTCAGATAATCCCAAAATGTTTTGGGTTGGAAGGAACCTTAAAGATCATCCAGTCCCACCCTTGCCATGGGCAGGGACACCTTCCACTATCCCAGGTTGCTCCAAGCCCCATCCAGCCTGGCCTTGGACACTTCCAGGGATCCAGGGACAGCCACAGCTTCTCTGGGCAATCTGTGCCAGGGCCTCCCCACCCCCCCAGGGGAGAATTCCTTCCCAATATCCCACTCATCCCTGCCGTCTGTCAGTGGGGAGCCATTCCCTGTGTCCTGTCCCTCCATCTCTTCTCCCCAGTCCCTCTCCAGCTCTCTTAGAGCACCTTCAGGCCCTGCAAGGGGCTCTAAGGTCTCCCCAGAGCCTTCTCTTCTCCAAGTGAATGCCCTGCTCCCCAATTCTCCCAGCTTTTCCTCATTTAGGAGCCCAGGACCAGTGATGTGAGCATTGTGTGGGGTCTCCTTGAGACAGAGACACAAGGAGATGTCAGTGCTCCATGCTTGGCTGGCAGGTGTGGAGGGCCCATGGCTCTCGTGCCATTGGGCCCCTTCATTTGGCTTCAGGCATCTCTGTACCAGAAACTCCAGTCAAGGACTTATGGCTTTAAATGAAAGATAAGAGGTTTAAATTAGAAATTCTCTCCTCTGAAGGCGGGGAAGCCCAGCCACAGGTTGCCCAGAGAAGCTGTGGCTGCTCCTGGATTCCTGGAAGTGTCCAAGTCCAGGCTGGACAGGGCTTGGAGCAACCTGGGATAGTGGAAGGTGTCCCTCCCATGGCAGGGGTGGAATGTGATGATCTTTTAAGTCCTTTCCAACCCAAATCAGTCTGGGATTCTGTGAGTTTTCTCCACTTTCTGGTATTTCCTTGCAGAGGTACCATCCACCCATACCTCGTGTGCGAGCAGCCAGAGAGCAAGAGCAGGGCCAGCAGGACAGGAGAACAGTGTAAGGGGCCAGCACGGCAGCTGAGCAGTCTCCACATCCCGCCCCACCGTGATGATCCTGGGGGTTGCTGAGATCCCTTTGTGGAAGAACAGCAGGGAACCAGCTGGGGCAACACTTAACCATGGTTTGCTATGGGAGCAGGTGAAATTACAGGAACAAAAGCAGTGGCCTGAGACACCTCAAAGAGGGGGAGAAGTCACAAGGTGGGAGGAGTTGAAG